>JASCZW010004181.1:0-220313 GCA_034211315.2 Aedes japonicus | reverse complement strand
TAAGACGGTGGACGGACAGAGTAAAGATTAAGAGACCGAGGTGGCTACCCTTGAGGCACGCCGGATGGCGTTGCAAAGCAACTTGACGTAATGGAATTAAGCTTCACGTAGGTGGATCTGTCTAGTAGATATGACCGTAACTACATGCTGAGTCAATTAGGAAATCCTAGTTTCTCGAGCTTTTTCTTTGATAATTCGGTGCTTTATCAAATGTTTTGGAAAAGTCTACGTAAATACTGTCAACTTGGCAGCGCTTTTCGAAACTGGATATTGCTGATATTGCGATATTATGGGCTTAGCTGCAGAATATATCCTGTCGTGAATCAAGAGTTCGAGCGTCTGGACTAAGTAGCAAAGAATCGAAATAGGTTGATAATTCTTTACATCATGCATGTTTCCAGCTTTGTGTATGGGTGAGACCGCAGACTTCCAAACATCCGGAAAGGTAATCTCCGATAGCGACAGGTTGAATAACATACACACAGGGGGTGCAAGTAGTTCAGCACATCGACGAATATAGACGGAAGGTAGCCTATCTGACCCAGGATCTTTCGAAGGGTCAAGAGTTCTCAGTGCACTACTGACATCTGCTACGGTGAAGGTTGGACACGGAAATTGTGAATCGTATGATGGCAAGTAATTCAACAACTCCGGAGAACTCGGCGAGGAGTCAGCACCGTAGACATATTAGAAATCAGCGAAAAGTTCGACTGAACCTTCGAGGCCTCGACTGGTTGAGCCATCGAAAGACATTTCCGGCGGGATCGACTGTGTGTCTTTTGTCTTGGTGCGCATCCCACCGATGTTCTGATAATGTACGGATAACAGTGATAACGGTATGGTTGTATCCCTTGGTGTCAATGAAATATGGAGCGGTGTCAGTGCAGTAGAGAGAGGCGCTTTCGGCCTCCAAGAAAACTACTTCTTGCTTCCAAGATCTTCAAACGCCCGAAAACGAATTCCTCTTAGCCATGTTTCGATAGTAATTGCAAATGGTTTCAGCTCCAACGGCATACCAATTTTGTATGAGACGAACGTAAGCGAGGAAAACCTGGAAAGAGATCAACCAGTTGATAGTAGATGACAGGATAAAGACAGGTTTTTTGATTGTCCAAACTACGAAGACAGGCCGAGGAGAAATGATTCCTTTAGAAGCTGGAATAGACATCGAGATGACGGATTGGGAGTGGGCTTAGGAAATGAGGCACGGGATTCGTCCTCCAACTGGCAACGGCCACCCTAGAGATGGATACGTTAGAGACCAACAATTGAGGCCAAGGAGGAATGCCGTGCCACAGTTCCGGGAAGAACGGCGATTAAATAACAGAGGTAATAGATACGAAAGATTGAACAGAGATCATAGTGCAGGACGTAATTATTGGGGTGAGGGCAGGTATGAAAGAGGTTTCAACAGAGATCAACAAAATCAGTTGGAGTATAGATCAGATGAATTTTCGGAAAACGAAGAGAGATTGACATCGAGTCAGCGACCAAATCGTAGTTTTAGAAGAATCGGCGAGGGTGAAATCAGAGACGCAGATAGTAGAATGGAACAATGGAAATATTTGAGTTTATGTGGGGATGCTTGCAGCAGATCCCTGGAGGATTTGTATTGAAATCCGTTCAAATGAAAGGGCCGCCGGCGTCGGTGGTGTAGTGGTAAGCGTGACTGCTACTGGCACCCCAGTTGGTCTGGGTCGGTGGTTTTTCTGAGGCGAAAAAATGGTCACGTCTTCCTTCGGAAGGGAAGTAAAGCCGTTGGTCCCGGTTCATAGTCATGAGTCGTTAGGTAGGGTCCAGGTGGTGGAGTCGTCTGCCTGGCTTCGGTGGTTGTCACCATGTGAAGAAATATGCCAACGGAAAATAAATAATTTGAATAAAAAAAAAATGAGAGGGCCATTTTTTGAAATCTACTATTAGTCAAAGCACTGGCTTATACTTTTGAAATTAAAAGCATGCCAATAAAAGTTAGCCAAACTAAAGGGTGTTCTGATCAAAATTTGGTCAAACAGTATTGTGTGTGAGTTGATCAACATTTTTATTACTAAGTCAAATTCTTTTTCTTTTTCAAGTTCAGTTAAAACATAATATAGGAGAAATATTCAGCTAAACTCCTTTTTACCGAATGCGAATTGCCGGGTCTTTCGTTTAACACCTGCCATAAGATTTTGTACAGTCTCCTTGTCCACTTTATTCGCCGCAGATCGCCAGTTTACCTTGAACTGTTTCTCACTCAGAACAGCTTTTTGAATCTTCTCCAGGTTCCGCTTGACAATGGCCCAATATTGTTCGATTGGGTGGAGCTCTGGCGTGTTGGGAGGGTCCTTCTCCTTGGGCACCACTTAAACGTTGTTGGCAGCATACCACTCAATGGCCTTTTTTCCGTAATGGCAAGATAATCTGGCCAAAATAGAACGGAACAATTGTGTCGCATCATGAAAGGCAGTAGACGTTTTTGTAGGCACTCGCTCAGATAAATTTCCTGGTTAACGGTTCCGGTCGCAATGTAACCGGTGCTCTTCAAGCCACAGGTATGGATAGTTTGCCCAGATATATCTTCGCGAACTTTGACAGTTTAATGTGCTTGAAAATATCTGCCACCTTCCCCCATCCGGTTGCCGTATAAAATTCCTGTCCAGGAAGCTGTTTAAAGTATAAGTGTTTTGGCCGACGTGTTTTGCTTATCGTCGCGATTTGGAGTCACCACTTTCTTGTAAGTCGACAATCCAGCTCGTTTTTTAGCTGTATCCATGGTTGAAGGCCCCACTCCCAGCTTCTTTGCGACATCTCGGGCGGAGAGGTTCGGGCTCCGCTCGAAACAGCGGGCAACTCTTTTTGTCGTCACTGTGGCCTCCGGCTTTCGATTTCCCCCGATCCAGCTTTCCTGGCTGTCAAAAAACGTTCACCGAACACTTTTAATACGATGGTAACGGTTGATTTAGCCACATTCAACAATTTCGCCAACTTGGTTTGAGAGTAGTTTGGATTTTCGCCATGCAAGTGCAAAATTTTGATGCGTTGCTTCTCTTCCTTTGACGCATTTTGATAATTGATGTACTAATCTCAAAATCAAAATAGAGGCATGATGCTACACGCACACATCTTCAAAATGAGTGGTGTGCAAAATAGATTAATGCACGTTGAAAAGAAATGCGTCAAGTTTAAGTCGATCAAATTTTGATCAAAATACCCTATGTGGCATTGTCAAGAGGAAAAATCTTTGAAATGAATAGCACATTGCAGATACAGTGCACGATACTCCTTTATGCGCACAGACCTTTTTCAAAATATTGTTAAGAAAACTGAATTCAATTCAATTTGATTAATACAGTTATTTTATGTTGCTTTCGCATGTTTTTGTTTAAATGCTTTGACGATCTTTTGAGTAATTATTATTGTTGGGTATATTTAACATTAAGTGTTGTTTACTGTTTCCAAGCACGATGACGGAAGCAAAGTTCTTGGATGAAACAGAGTGGAGATCGATCCTCGAACTGAAGGATATTGGTTTAAGTAACCTAGGCAAAAAGGGTAAAACAAATCAATGGAGCAAAAATAGTGATAAGAAATTTACTAAAGAAAGGGGAAATGTATTGCAACCGAAAGAGAATCAAGAACAACTCCAAAATATTCAATCGAGAACGGAACCGTATCAAACAGCTTGGCGATATTGAAAAGTTCGGTGCTTCGGAAATAAAGCAGTAACTAAGCCTTTTCAGAACGAATTGGATTGGGAGGCAGAATGAGGTAAAGGGATTTTTTCCGACGACAAAAGGTTTAATCTCGGTTGCCCTGCGCATATTATTGGCATGATCTTCGAAAGAATCCACAGATAAAGTTGAGTAGAAATTTTGGAGAGCGCGTCTTATGATGTGAGCTGCTTTTTCGCGAAAATTTAAAACTCCCATTGTCTCAATTTCTAGCAGAACGAATTAAAAAAAAAACTATGAAAATTTACTAGATAGTATTCTCAATCTATTAACTGAAAATATTATGGACTACAACTTCATCTTTCAACATGATAACGCAGCAACAAGATAACGTGAGCAAGAAGTCTTCGGCGTAGTTTTACAAAAGAAACTTCAATTTCATGAAGTAGCCAACTGATAGTCTGGACCTGAATTCTGTTGAAAAAAATCTGAAGGATCCTGGTAAGACCAGCTTACAGTGGTAGACGGCAGGATGGATCAATTATCGTAAGAGACGAGTGGCGGAAAACTCCATCAGAAATGTTGAAAAGTCTCATTGACTCAATGTCAAAACGGATATTTGGAACAATTTAAAGAAAAAGGTGAGCCAGGCATATGCTAGTTCTGTTATATCTTTACTTGAAGCGTTAAAAAAAATATTTATGCGCTTATAGAAATTTCTACCCGTAAAATGTGTTTTTTTTTCTTCTTTAGAAACAATGATTGAAAATACGATTAGAACGTCCTATTGAACAGTTATGTTGTTATTTGAATGCCTTTTATAATCCATATTCATGTTTTGTAAATAGTCGCATATAGGACCAAACGGTCAAAAAACGATTGTGGGCTTAAAGAAATTTTCCCTATTGGGATGATTTTCAGCCACCAGGTTTGTCACCGTTCGATTAAAATTGTACTAAAAAAATATGATCTAATAGACAATTGAAAACGTTTATATCTAGTGGCTCACCCTTGATTTCGAGTAGTCTAGCATGAGCGTGCAGCAGATACACATTAACTTTGATGCGGTGGTCTTGTTCATTTGTTACACCATCCCTTCTGAAAGGCCTTTTTTTTGCCTGTCAATGCGAACAATGAGCGAAAATTTCATTACTTTTCCACAGTGAACAGTGTCTTACACACGGGGGACATGCTACCAGCGGCGCAGAGAGCGACAGCATCATGTCGGAACACAGGCCGCAGCTTATTATGTGATGAGACTCTCGCCGTTGAGTCCTCCGAACAGGGACCGCGCTTTCGTTGTCAACGTCATCGCCGTTAACGTGGCCGTCCCATTACACTACTCCGCAGCAGAGCATGGATCAGCAATATACGAAATTTTGTGACATAATTTGCAAAGTGTAGAAGTATATTAAATTAATGAAGAATTACTGTCACAGCAAACCGCTAAATCATTTTTATGACACACGAGCTCAACATCCAAGAAGGTAACAAGAGGACATTAAATCCTTTTCGCCATACATCACCGGTGCTCAAAGAGGCCTATACTTAAACACCTGAAGAAGATGACAGCGCCGACTATTAGAACGACAGCAAAACCCGTTAGCTACGTGGGCGTCTTACCACTTCTGACATGTTGTCTCTCTTCACCTTATCGTCACTTTAAGAGGCAAGGCTTATACTCAATAGCATTTTTACGTGTCTTGCATTCTTCCGATCATAAGGGATGAAAACAGTATTCTCGACAACAGATTAATTTTCTTTTTATATTTTGAAGTTTTCGGAAATTTGATTGACAACTGCAAAACCCTCGCACCATCAAAAATATTTATTCAAGCTGCCAAATGATAGTAAAATGAATCCTTTTTCAAGCAATTAAAGTTTGTGAAATTGATTCTCAAATAGCAAACACTAAACGTAAGTTGAATTTGAGTTGCTGGTAAATATGTAATAGCGTTTTCTATCTTAGAATTAGAATTAATTATTCAAAATAAGAATTTTTAATTCATATAAGTGTAAAATATGTAAAAGCGTTTTCTCTCTTAGATAGTGCATTTTGTGTAATATGGACATTTTTGAGGGAAAAATCATTGTTTTGACGTAAGACTACGTCTTTGTTTTTACTACTTTCTTACAATTTAAAAGAAAATCCTATTGCGACCTTCATGATGGTCAGGATTTAGTTCAGAAAGGTGGTGACAGACCAAAAAAAAAAAACGCTGCAAAGTTTGGCTGTCGACGCTCACCTAGTCGCTAAGCAACACGAGTTCTACACTCACGACGCACCAGCAAGCAAGCCGCTGAAGATGCTTCTGCGCGGCCCTAAGAAACGTACTCCGAAAGTAATCTTCGCCGAGCTGCAAGTGCTGGTGGCACTGAAGCCTCAGATGGTGTTTCCCATAAAACCAACCAATAGGAAAATTATCGAGATCAACTCTATCTGGTCCACCTTAAAAAGGGTTCCATCGCGATGACGGACTTGTTGAAAACGCGGACCCTATTCAACATAACCGTCCAGTGGGATCGGTATCGCCCGCAGCAGTACGACGTGACGCAGTGTGGCAACTGCCTAGGCTACCACATGAAACCGCGGTGTGGCAGAGTGCCGGAGTACACGCCACCAAGGATTGTGCTCCGATGGACGAGAGCAGCAATCGAGCCTGTCCCACGCGTGCGGAGTTTCTGGCGATCCACAAGCAGGCATCCACTAAGTCTCGGCTTGTTCAACGTCGTCACGCCCCAACGCTGACTCTTCCCTCAGGCTGGGGCAATCCGGGTTGCAGTTCCACCACTCAACCACCCGTCGATGGATAGCTCTATGACTCAGAGCAAATGGTCGAGTTCCTATAAGAACTCTACCGCCAACTACGTTCCTGCCGCTCGATGGAGAAACAGCTCAAAGCCGCCACATCCGTGACGATGACGTTCATTTTAAGGATGGACCGTAAACGCACCATCAACATTCTCAATTGGAATAATTGTTCCATCGGGAACACAGTGATTGAACTCGGAGACTTGCTTAACAGGAAGGACATCGATATCGCCATCATCACGTGGACGCCCCTCAAGCCCAAACAACTTAGCGTCTCCATTCCTGGCTATCGGATTGTGCAACTTGATCGTTACGGCTCTGATGGAGGAGGAGCCGCGATCGCCCTGCGAACAACATCAACTGCCCCACATTCTGCCGAGCTTCCGACAAGATCTGCTCTCTCCCAGATTGTGCAAAGCCGTTTTGGAAGTTGACAAAAGTTTTAAAAACTAACCCAAGGCCCATTTAACCGTTGATCCCACTAGACAACAATGGTTCCAAGGATCGCCTGATAACTCCTACAGAGAAGGCTGCTGAGGTCAATACTTCGTTAGTTCCCACAATCTTGAACAAAATATCTCGTCAGTCCGCACGAAGATGCCGTGAGCAAGCTTGTAAACAACATCCATCTAAGTCCCAAAGACTTCTCGGGAGAACTGGAGATCTCAGCTGACGAATTGTTGACCTATATCAAATCATCTAAGAACACGAAGGCCACAGGTTTCGATAACATCATGAACTTAGAGCGTAAGTAATTGAACCCCCAGTTCTACGTTCATCAGGCGTTGAACCAATGCCTGCGACTTAGCTACTGCCCCTCGTGTTGAAAGTCAGCTTAAGTAATCCCTATCCAGAAACCTGGGAAAGGTCCTTCCTCTTCCAAGAGCTAACGACCAATAAGCCTTCTCTCAGGATTATCTAAACTATTTGAAAAAGCGATCAACCGTCGGTTTCTCTCATCTGCCGATGAGCTCAACATCTTGTCGAGGAGCAATTTGGCTTCCGACGTGGTAGTTCAGCAATCCACCAAATTATTCGCGTTCATCAACATCCTCAGGTAAAACAAGTCTTGAGCTAAATCATCTGCCATTGCAATTCTTAACATCGGAAGGCCTTTGATAACGTGTGGCATGATGGCCTAGTGTACAAGCTGAAAAGATATAATCTTCCCATATTCGTGTTAAGGACAGGACATTCCGCGTTTCGCTGCAAAGTGCAGTTTCCGATGCCGGCGTTCCACAGGGAAGTATACTAAGTCCACTTCTGTTCAACCTATTCACCTCAGAGACCCACTCCCTGAAAATGGATCTCTGTTGTTTGCCGATGATACCGCAGTCGTCCACAATGGAAGGGTATCAAGAGAGCTTACCGTGAAACTGTAACGAAGCCTGAATGTCCTGTCAAAATACTTCACTGAATGGAAGATCTGTATCAACGCAGTGAAGACCCTCTTCCCACACTCTAATTCTCCCTAACTTGTTCCGCCTGAGGATTGTAAAATTAGCCTGAACAAAACAACGGTGGAATGGACCAAATCAGCTGTCTACCTTGGCGTTTCTCTAAATAGACAGCAAGCTGATTTTCAGGGAGCAGGTTGACATAACAGTCACCAAGTGTAACGTTCTGTTGAAGCTACTGTACCCATTGATCAACAGAAGGTCTACATTATCCCTGAAAAACAAGCTTGTTCTCTACAAGCACATCATACTCCAGTTCATCGAAAACGGCATGCTAATCTGATTCACCTGAAGCTTCAGCTTGTTCAGGATATCTTCCGCAGGATAATGCTGAACACTCCTCCGAGGACAAGTCAACTGAGGTCCACCGTCTGGCCGAGATAAAGTTACTCGAAGAGCATTTCAGTGAGTCTATCCATCGGTACAGAGCACGTTCCCTGACATCGAATCTGGTTCCCCACCCTTAGACTTTTCAAATTGAAGTTGTAGTTGTAGGTAATTAGGTTATCAAATATTAACTGCCCAAGTGCTCACTTGAAAATGCCTCAAGGGCTGTCCTGAAAATTAATTTAAAACACAAAATACACCAAACACATCAACACTTTAGCAAAGCTGAAGAGCCAAGTGGGCTAAAACACTTAAAAAATGTAAATTAGTATGTAAGACATAGAATGAAAATAAAAAATAACAATTTTAGTTGTGTTAGTAGGATGCTCCATTCGCTCGGCAGCCTCGGAGCTGTTCAGAGTGGCAATGAGCAACTATTGAATTTTGACCAAACATTGATTATGCAGTCGGTTAACAAAGCCAGTGGTAAATTAGCAGCAAGCCGGTGTGCGTTATTATCTCGGCAGACCTCTTTCGGTAAGGCGAGTGGTATAAGCCAGCTACTACCAACATTCGTATGACCTGTTACAAGTTAGATAACCAGTTAGATGGACAAAAATTGCCGATTTTTCATTGGTATACCTTCACCCGCACTGACGAAACTACCCATGCAGCATCAATCATAGTAACCCATGAGTCAGCAGACAAAACTTGACAGGGCCCTTCCCCACGAAGGAAGTGAGCTCCGAGGTGAAGTTCATTTCATTCACCAAGTTCCCGAAGAAGTTGCTGCTGCGGCTGACATTCAGCAAGAAAGGGATGTCAAAGTCACTCTTCGTTCGTTTCGGACTGGCCGTGAACGGGGAAATTTATAGTAAGAAGTGCCTGCCGGAAGCTGCGTCGATCATCAAGAAATACCATAAGGGCGAAGATGCGGTGTTCTGGCTGGATCTGGCTTCGGCCCACTACTTGAAGCGATCGTTGGAGGAGATGGAGCGGCTGAATATCGATGTGGTACACATGTAGGCGAACTCGGTCAACGTCCCCCAGCTGTGTCCCATCGAGAATGTGTGGGCCATCCTGAGGCGTAAGATCTACTCCAACATTTTTGTCGCGAAAACTTAATAAATAAAACGCAGGAATAACTCAAAAACATGCCTACACGCACGTCATGGCGAATGTTGCGGTGAACTGCCGGATGGCCGCTCGCATGGGCGTAGAATTTTTTTGCAAATAAGCTTAAATAATTACCTCTTATGGGGAATTTATCAAAAGCAATTACCTGTCTTAGCTTTTTTTATTGCCGTCCGAGGATAGTCCATTTTTCTAATGCAAACGTTATGACGCCATTGTTAGTGGAATGTCTTCAAGAAAATTGGGCAAGAAAGAGGCTGTGAGCGTTGGAGCCGTATGAACTGCAGTTAGAAATTATGGAGAAAGGAATATTTTTTTGAAGATGCAAGGAGAAACGGTCGGAAATTCGGTCCTGTGAGTCCTGCTATTGACAAGAAGATCATGTATGACTTTGAACAGAAACCATCGACTTCCGTTCGAAATGTGGCGAAGAAGATAGGGACCTCAACGTCTAACGTGATGCGAGAAAAAGAGCGACTTGAACTCAAGACTTGATTTGGTATCAATTACGCCAAGAACACATCAGGGTGGTACAAAAGCCAAAATGTCTGTTTCGTGCCGAGAGACATGAATCCGCCAAATTGCCTGGAGGCACGGCCAATCGAAGCTCTCTGGGTTTTGGCCAAAGCAAAGCTATGAAAATTCGAAAAAAAAACTGCAATCGAAAAATTTAAAAACGGTTGGACAAAGGTTGTGAAAATGGTGGAAAGTGCAACTGTGCAGAAGCTTATGGGTCAGGTAAGAGGAAAAGTGAGATATCTCGGTTATAACTAAACATTTTGATTGAAGAAGACTAAAAGGTTATGTTATGTGCTTATAATTTCTAAAATAGCCTATACACAAATCTTAGGAGAAGTTCGGTATTATTTCCAATTTAGTTTTATTTGAATGATTCTGGTCAACATATGTTCGAGATTTTTGTGTACATATGTTCCGGTATATTTTTCACTTTGTAATTTTTAGAAGCGGAAATTCCAACTCATTCAACAGTAGCTTTTGTAATAACTGCAAAACACTTCCGACACAGCTCTTTAGTTCACCATTTTGCGCAACAGGAAAACAGCAGAACGGAAAATTGGCCGCAACATAAACGGTACGAAATAAGGTGTTCTGTTTCAGAGCTCCAGATCATTAGCATGGTAAGACATCATCAGTGCTATCGGCTCTCATTCCGTCCTAATTGAAAATAATCCATATTAATGCGACTCGTAAAAGAAATTAACTTACTTTTGCCACCGAGGAACAGACCTGGTGGGTGGTTGGTGCCCTCACGTCCACGCAATGATGCCATTTATCTTCGTTTCGATAAATGCTAGCCTTCAAACTTGAGGCGTTGGATATTTTCCACTCCATAAAGAGAACGAAGGAAGTTTTAATTGGATTGGAGAAGGTTTAATGGAAAGAGAAATTTTCACCCGACAAAATCTCCAATTCCGGTCAGCCACGCTGTGTAACATTTCTCATGGAATCTTCAAAAATGGAACGAGTTTTTTCCCAGCTTTTTTAACGGCCTGAAATTAAAAACCAATTCGCCTTTGCTTTTATTGCTGTCGGTAGAATCCCCATACAAGCCCGGCTGTTATCGTCGAAAAGAAAAAAAAGAAAAAGAAGGAAACGTATCGCGATGCCCAGAAAACAGAAACACCCGCAGTACCAGCGTGGCAGGATAATAAATAAAAAGTGTTGGCGGAAGACAACCAGTAATGGCGGTGACGCCTCCAGGCTTAAATTTATTCGCATTTGAAATCGAATAATGCTAATACAAAACCATAAAATGAGCCTCGATTTAGCAGTTTTATTGCAGCAAATTTGCTTTCTATTACGACTTTATCACTGCGCCACCTCCTGGAAGGACCCTGTTGCCTTCTGAGCTGGTTTTGGCCAAGCAGCTGGGAAAGAGTGATTCTGCGGTCGTCGATGTCATCGGTTCAAATTGCAGAAGTTGCAGAGGATTTATGGTCGGTTTTATTTTTGTTTTTAGGTTTCATGTCCGGTGAAGAATTGTTTTTGTTTAAAAGGTGAAGAGATAGATGTTTGCTTCAGGTTTTGGTTGAAGTATCCAACAATTGGTTTATGCCATTAATCATGGAGTGGCTCTATCTGAACTCGTAGAAAGAACCCATGTACCTAATGTTAACTACAAGTTCAAAGGTTGGGTTCACAAGGGGTGATGTTTAGAAACGTTAAAATATTTGCGTCAATTTTCGCAACTCCTTGAAATGGCTCTAAAACATGACTTTAAAAACATATTTACGAAGATCAAACAAAATTTACGTGTAGCACGTTAAAGATTATCTAAATTTGAATATTCTGAGGTCAAGTCATAAATTCACCCTATTTTTTCAGCGTTTGAGAGTCATCATTATTTTCATTGAACAAAAATATGAGGTGTGACTCACAGGCATGAAAATTGTACATGTATAAACCGACGAATTAAAAACACTGCTCTAACATCTGTAAAGTGAACACATTCATTAAAAAATTAGCATACCGATATCCATCTAAAAAAATAGCTCATAACGAGAACATAAAGATTGTATCAAAAATAAACTTTCCACGTTTATAATACGCTCACACATCCACACATTAGATTATCTGTCTGATGGCTTGCTATGAAAAAACTGTCAAATACGCGCAAACGCATCCGCAACCTAAAGGGTGATACGGTCAAAATTTGGTCAAGCGAAAACGCGTGTAAATCGGTGAAATCGTTTATTTAAAAAATCAAATTAAATTTCTTCTTCAAGTTCAATTAGTATAAAATTCAGGAAAAATATTTTGTTAGGCTTCCGCTTTTCCAAATCCGAATTGCCGGGCCTTACGCTTGACCCCTGCCATCAGATTTTGTACAGCCACCTTGTCCACCTTCTTTGCCGCAGAAAGCCAGTTTGCCTTGAACTGCTGCTCGTCCTTAGCAGTTTTTTTGGTCTTCTTTAGGTTCCGCTTGACAATAGCCCAGTATTTCTCAATTGGGCGGAGCTCTGGCGTGTTGGGAGGGTTCTTGTCCTTGGGAACCACCTGCACGTTGTTGGCGGCGTACCACTCCATGGCCTTTTAACCGTAATGGCAAGATGCCAAATCCGGCCAAAACAGTACGGAACAACCGTGTATCTTCAGGAAAGGCAGTAGACGTTTATTCAAACACTCTTTCACGTAAATTTCTTGGTTGACAGTCCCGGAAGCTAAGAAAATGCTGCTTTTCAAGCCACAGGTACAGATGGCTTGCCAAACCAGATATTTCTTTGCGAACTTTGACAGTTTCATGTGCTTGAAAATATCTGCTACCTATCCCCTTCCTTTTGCCGTATTAAACTCCTGTCCCGGAAGCTGCTTGTAGTCGGCTTTGACGTAGGTTTCGTCGTCCATTACCACGCAGTCAAACTTCGTCAGCATCGTCGTGTACAGCCTCCGGGATCGCGCTTTGGCCGTCGTATTTTGTTTATCATCGCGATTTGGAGTCACTACCTTCATGTAAGTTGATAGTCCGGCTCGTTTTTTGGCTCGATGCACGGTTGTAGACGATACACCCAGCTTATTTGCGGCATCTCGGAGAGATAGGTTAGGGTTTCGCTTGAAACTACCGGCAACTCTCTTTGTCGTCTCAGCGGCTTCCGGTTTTCGATTTCCCCCCGATCCAGACTTCCTGGCTGTCGACAAACGTTCCCAAACACTTTAATTACATTTGTAACGGTTGATGTGGCAACTTTTAGCGATTTTGCCAACTTTGCGTGCGAGTAGCTCGGATTTTCGCGATGCGCGAGCAAAATTTTGATACGCTGCTCTTCTTGCTTGGACGGCATTTTGACAACTGAAGAGTGAATTCCAAAAAAAAATAGGAGCAACATTCTACACACACACACTTTCAAAATGAGGGGTGTTCAGGTTTTTTAAATGCAAAATTGAAAGAAATACGTCAAGTTGATATTGACCAAATTTTGACCGTATCGCCCTTTATCAATTGTGGGCCTGCCCACATTCGACGCGTTCATTTATAAATATCTTGTTCGGTTTATGAACATTTGGAAATCGGGAACCATTTTTGAAATGCCGTAGGACCTCCATGGATAGGAAAGTAGTCAACAGAAAGTGGTTTGGCCAAAAATACTGGTACATCTGTCGGAACTGTTCAAAGCATCAAGTATTGCAATAACCTTAAAGAATGTGCACACCAAAAAGTAGTCGTCGGAAATGCCCTAATGCAGTCTTCTCCGTGTACGCTTTGCTAATCCGATCACTTCTACATGAATATTAATGTATGTGTGCTATGATGAAGACGTCGTTTGGCTACAGTATAATTTTCTGGCTCTAGTGTTTTAACTGAATATTCGCTCAGCACTTGGTTATGCCATTTTCTGCTTCTTATAAGTCTTAAAGAATGTGCACACCAAAAAGTAGTCAACGGGAAATTAGTGGTATTAAATGGAAAATATGAGAAAATCAAAAGTAATTCATTTATTCAAGACTTCATAAAAATACAAATATAAAACATATACAGTTAAGTCAATTTGACCTGATACATATATCCAAATGCCCGCACCTTTCGTTTGACACCTTCCATCAGTTTTTGCACAGTGTCATCCGTCATCAATTTTGCAGCTTTCTGCCAGTTACGCCTGAAGCTTTTCTCATCAATTGCTACGCTATTCGTTTTTCGAAGATTCCTCTTGACCAGAGCCCAGAGCTTTTCGATCGGACGGAGTTCTGGCGAATTTGGCGGATTGCAATAATTTGGGACAATATTTACACCATTAGCAATGTACCAATCCTTAGCCAGTTTTCCATAGTGGCAAGATGCCAGGTCAAACCAGAACAGCACCGAACCGTTGTGTTCCCGAATGAACGGCAACAGTCGTTTATTCAGACACTCTTTTACGTAAATTTGTCCATTTAGAGTGCCAGTCGTGATGAAGATGTCGCTTCTGAGACCGCATCCACATATTGCCTGCCATGCGAGGTATTTTTTTGGGAACTTCGACAATTTTTTTGCTTAAAACGATCAGCAACATTTCCTCTTTGCAACGAGGTTTAAAACTGTAGTCCCGGTATCTGCTTAAAGTCAGCTTTGCAATATGTTTCGTCGTCCAATATTATGCAGTCGTATTCCTTCAGCATAGTGTCATATAATTTTCTCGATCAAGATTTTGCGCTCTTGTTCTGGCTGTCGTTACGATTTGGAGCAACACCTACTTTGAATGATTTCAAGCCTGCACTTTTCTTCACTTTCTGGACGAACGATGGAGACATTTTCACTTTTTTCGCCACATCACGAACGGAGATATTCAGTTTCTTCTTAAATTCTTTAATCACTTTCTTCCTCTCCGCGACGAAACGAGAATCATGGTTACCTCCGGAACCGACCTTTCTCTTTAAAGTTAAGCGCTGCTGAAATTTTTTAGCACTTTAGTAACCGTCGATTTTGCGATTTTTAATGACTTGGCAAAATCGCCGTGTGACATATCTGGATTTTCCACTCTTTTGTGCAAAATTGCTTCGCGCACGCGTTCTTGATTCGACGCCATTTTACTGAATAAAGGTTACTGTAGCCAAACGACGTCTTCATCATAGCACACATACATTAATATTCATGTAGTAGTGATCGGATTAGCAAAGCGTACACGGAAAAAACTGCATTAGGGCATTTCCGACGACTACTTTTTGATGTGCACATTCTTTATGAAGACGAACTCGTACGGATTTCAGTTGAATGGAAAACTCGCTTTCATTTTGTATCGCAATTTTTGGAGCTGATAGTCCTCGATTCAGCTCCGCCTTTTTCACGATTGTTTCCGGTTCGTTTAGCGGTGAATAATTGCTTGGCGATTTCATTTAGCAAATCATAACTATCGATGGTTCGGTTGTAATGTAGTTCTAGCAATTAGTTTATTTCAATTAGGTTTAGATTTTTTAATAAATTTCACATATTACTTACAACATCGGTTTGCAAATTACGGCTCAAACGCAATCTTCACCGTATCAACCGGTAACATAACATTAACCGGAATCTGCATTTAGGTAGGTAATATAAGGTTAGAATAGGTTTACGAATTGAGTTTTAGAACTTACTTTTCTTGTGCAAATTTAGAGAATTAACAATATTTTAGTTTTCAATAACGACAGCATTTAAATCTTTTACTAGCTGTAAGGTTTAGATAAGTTTAAATAAGTTTTTTAATCTTTTTATTATTTACAACTCACGTCAGAAATGACAGTCAGTCTATTTTCTGTCCTTTTTTACCACTATCCGTACTGTCATCACGACAGCGGCGTAAACTGCTAATGTCAGTCGCCTTGACAGCGTGACGAGACGTGTTGCCAATCTCAACAACGATAGTTCTGTCAATTCGGTCTTTGAAGAACGCCCCGATCGCTAAGCTTGTGAGAAAGAACCACATTTTTTATATCTGCACAATCCTTGCGACCGCAAGCAATATAAAGGCAATATTAGGCTACATCACGGTAGCTTTTGCTAGTTTTGTGATGTTCAATCATCAAATTTCGCTGTAAATAAACATAAGTTGATAAATCATGGAGGAGCTTTCATCAAATGAAGCTGATTTTTACCAGAAAAATAAAATAATTTTTAATTGGTAGGGGGATGGATTAACTTTTGTATACCGTGTCCAATATATTCTCATACAAAATAAAACTCTATTTATTTCAAATCGGCAATTCAGATTTTATTGATAACTTTATCCATTATATTGCAATATAATACTGATCAACTACAGCATATGTTTTGGAATAACACCGCATTCAACCTTCTTGGCCAGCTCCAGACGTTTTTCGAAACCGTCACAGGCGGCACGCACGACTTCCATCGGCATTTAGTTCAAAATTCGTTTGATTACGGTTTTGAATTGGTTCATTTTAGACGCCCTGTGGTCATTTACCTTCCCCCAAATGTATGACTATACGAAATAATCCAAGGGATTCAGATCTGGTGAACTGGGAGGCCATTCATTCTTGTCCAAAAAGTCAGTCAAATTTTCTCGGCACCAGCCCTGAACAAGATTTGCAGTATGCGATGGCGCTCCGTCCTGCTGAAACACATCTTGTACATATGGCTTGACAACTTTCTCCAAAACTTCCGTTTTATAATATACGGCATTCTCTTTAACGCCTTTTTCGATGAAGACCAGTGGTAATTGGCCTCGCTTGCAAATTCCTCTCCAAATCTTCACTCACGCAGCACTTTGGAACCATGGAATATTCCTATCACTCTCTGGAAGAGTACTCGAAGAGAGAGCCCACAATCTGTCGCTCTGGACATTGAGGGATTGCTGCAAGACGAATAACTTTTCGTCGGAAAAGATAAATTCTTCCCCACCGTGCCACGACAAAAGCAGACTTGCTCTTTCAAGTCGTTTCTGCTTGGATGGTTCCGAAACTCCGAAACCTTACGTTCCTTGAAAGCTTGGAATCCGAGGTCATTTTGCAGTATGTTATGATCTCGAAACATTCAGATCTGCTGCCGTTTTACGTACAGAGCGTTGTGATTTTCGTTTAATCCGTTTCCTGACCATTTTGACAACTAGTGCAGTCCGCACCGTACCAATACGACCGGTTCTCTTCCGGCCATCCAACGAGCAGGTGTCACGATATCATCGGATAGTTCGGACAAAAAATCCCGCTTTATTCCGAGGTTTTTCAAATTTCTGAAAATAGTGCCCGGGCGCTCACCTTTCAAAAGCTTTTTTATCACCACAGCACGAAACTTCTTAATCGCTGGTAAAAGATGAACACCGATTGAAAACAATCGGACATAACCTAAAAGCGTCTGTATAAACAAAGTGCAAAACTACACCAACACATACGTGAAGCATGTTGAGTAGTGGCACGACACCAATGCATGGCAACAGTGTATGAGAATATATTGGAGACGGTGTACATCTAACTGATGAAGTATATTTTATTTATTACGGAAGAAATCTTTTACTGTGTCGTTGTGTTTAAGTAGTTTTTTGTGGTGACTATAGTTCGAACATAGGCTGGCGACAACTTTGATGGAGGACGCCATTGTGCTCTTTTAAATTGAATTCTAAAGGTTTCTTTTGTGGTATTATTCTTCCGGATGTTGTGTGTAGGCACCTTTTGACGTCTACAATAAGTGCAACCATTTTTGAAAATATAAAACCGACCCTTTTTGGAGATTTGTTGGTTTCTGTTATAATTATCAATCTTTTTTTAAACTCTAATTGTCATGTTTTTGTATTCTTCGTGCGAAGAGTAATGATTATGGTGTAGAAGGAGATGTTCGCTCATCACCATGAGGCACCAAGAGTGGACAGTTATGTTTTTGCTAGAATGAAAGATATGAAGAGAAAGTGTAGAAAGTTCCGTCGGTGTACGGTAGGTTGGAAATAGAACAGATGTATTGAAAATTGCGCGAAAGGGCATGGGTACAGTGATACTTGAACCAAGGACGTCACCCTTTGCCTAACATCCCACTGCGGGGAAGGTCGAGTCACGGACGAATCCGCCACCTCAACAGGCAGAAGGTGACGTTTGGAAAGCGCCCATGTACTACTGATTTTTTTTTAATAATCATTTATTTGTACAGGCTCAATCGAATAAACTTTACAGAGCCAAATTTTCATACTTTTATACATCATTTATCTTAAAACTAAAGTTAGGAGGATAGAGCCGATTACTCGCGGCAGTCTCGAGGTTCTCATCTTTTTGTAATTTTTCTTTAGAAAAGCAAGGTATAAATGTACTCAAAAGTCCTTCTTACAATCCGGCTAGCAATGGTCAAGCAGAGAGACTAGTAAAGACAATCAAAGAAGTGTTGAAAAAAATTCATAATTGATCCGAAAGTGATGTAACTTGAGTTAGAGAACCTCAGCAACCAGGGTCGCAACGAATGCAAAAATGGTTCATCCCTCCGCTTAAGAATGCTAGGATGTCGATGTAAAATGTGTGGGCTCTTAAACAATCCATACTTGTGGCTGGGGGCCTGACTGTACAAACCCCTTCCGAAAAAAACTGTTTTCCTCTAAATATATAAACGATCACTCAGTAGATACGTCTGCTCAAAACAATTGTTCAACGCTAACTGCCTGTTAGGCGTATGTAATGTAATAAATTTTTGAATCAATTATTTCACGCGGGCTACAAAACAGCCTTGTTGGTAAATATTATAAAATGAGTGATTAACATTGATCCTGGCAAGGCGTAGTGCATTGTTTGTATTCATGCAACCCTCATCTTCGGTCCACCCCGCCATTGAGACTAATTGGAACCTCTGAATCGAACTTATCATCTCATAGTCCGGACATTTCATTCACAATTCCCATTTCATCAATAACCGATAGCTGATTCTCAATACGATTGTATGTTTCACCGAATCCATGACAAGCTTTAGATCCTCCAGCACACAAACCTGTAAAATCCATCAGGAGCTTACTGAAAAGTTATGTTAACCTCACATCTTTTGTTTTGATTTTTCATCCAACCTGCCATCTAACACGTAATCTTAGTCAAAAGAAGCAGATTGTAGTTCGACATCTGCCTGGCAAGACAAATTGGATACACCATACAGTCGAGTTAGCTTACACCTTAATGTTTCCGGTTCATCTAGAGCTCACTCATCGCCACTGATTAGGGTTGACAGAGACAGCATCGTTTGCTTGCTACTCAGAGGTTTAGTACATCTTTTTCAGCAACATTAGCAACAGCGCCCGAGTGAACGAAACAAAGTGTGTTCATAGAATGGGACCTGTCCTCAACGTGTGCTTTGAAAATAACATAAGGCTTATGGAGCAGCGTGAGCAGAAAAGTACACACTAAGTGCACGACCCATGTTCGTCGCAGGCACCTTTATCATTATGACTGACAACTCGACGGTCCGTCTCCTTGTAAGGGTTCGCTTAACGTCCAATCTGATGATGCTGACGTATTACGAAGGATGCGGTGGCTGAGGTTAGCAGATTATTAACATTGATTGAAACTATGTCGACACCAGACTTAACAACAGTTCCAATGAAGCGAAAATGTGTGAGGTTTCTGAAAAACCTGTGTTGCCAAGACATACATCATTCCTTAACGAAATAAAACAAGAAATATAGCATCCTATAATTTTGCTTCATTCGTGTAGTGTGCAGATATGCGTAGCCTAAAGCAGGACATTCTTCAGTGATGAAGAACGGGCGAAATATGATGTATTTTTCATGTTTTTTGATCAAGTAAATCGCCGGCTCCCATCGCACGAGGGCAGGCCGTTTGGAAAGCCACATCAACGATGAACATAGGAACGGAGCCGCCTCCATCTTGCCTTGGTTGGTTCATATGTCAGCACCCACATGAAAGTCCAAATTAGATGGGACATTTTGGCAGGTGTACAGCATTCGTTCCCTAATTGACAAATAGCGAACATGCTACATAAAACATTCCACGTGCCTCCTCTCAGGTATGATGGTATAAATAAAACAGAATCAATCAAAATTTCGTTATGAAAAACACATGCGTCACTTTGGGAGGAACGGGGAGGGTTTTCCCGGGATAATCAAGCATTCACAGCGATTTAAAAGTTTTGCAAGTTTTATGTGATGCGGTAGTTGGATTTGGGTGTGATTGGATACGAACAACCATCTGACTCCTACCGGAATCCCGCATAGATTTCATCAAATTGCTCTACCCAAAAATAATTCAACCCTCAGAATTCGCGTCACACGTCCGGTCAAGGTTTGAGATGTACTTTGCCACACAGTGTACAAATTTAAGCACTGATTTGGTGGGCATCGAATGACTAAGAGATTAAGTTGAGAGTCTGTAAAACGCTCGCCACAGAAGCGTAAAAATTCTAGCAGAAGCCCCTCCACCATCGAGACAATTCTATTTTCGCCGCTAGAAGCGATGAACCAAAATAAATGATTATAATTTGACTTCTCAAGCATGGCCGGGGTGGGCGTTTAAATAATGCCAACATAATTCAATTTCACCGAACACCGACACCGAACAGAAGACGGTGTGAATCCGAGCTATCAGAGTTTGAATTTGGTTCGTAGCTTCTTTAATCATGTTTGGCATTTAGCGTTTCGGAGATTGGATCATTGTACGAAGTTCAGGTTTCATTACTCCAGCAACAATGTATGCTATACATTTCCAAAAAATTAGACAGACTTTTAAAATAGAAGCAATATGAGATGAACCTTTGATGTTTGCTTTATGAAGGTAAAAGATGTTTAAAGTGTTGAATAGCAAAATGTGCAAAATGAGCCGGGTACCACTTCCGGGAATGATGTAAAAGGCGATCCATTAGGCACGTCACATTTTCAGGATGAGGGGTTGATTGTCACTTAAGTTTTCTTTCCCACGTTTACCAGGACATATTTTAAGTAATTTGCTCAGAATTTAACACGGTAGAACAGGTTTCGATGTAGGTGGATATTTGTACCATGGAGCTTGGAGAAGGGATCCTTACTGAGATTTTGAGAGCCTTTTTTATATTGTTAGAGGTTGAAAGAGTTGTAATTAATAACGATTGCATGACTGTTTGTTCTTTTATAATTTATTTAAATGGCAGACAAAAAAAAACACTTGATTGAATCGTTTGCAAGATTGAAATTATGTTGAAGAGGGTCTTTCTGTCTGTCTGTCTGTCTGTTTTTTTTTTAGACGGGATGGAAAATCTGCAACCAGACACCTGAAGAACTCAGGGTTTGGAGATGAGGGTGCGAACTCCTCGACCCACTAAAAAGCCACACCCGTGCCTTAAGCTCCGGCCCTCCCCGAAACCACCTTGCGGTATTACTTCGGGGAGGGGCTCTTGTGCTTATTCTGCACTCCATTATGTCTCAACTACTTAGGCTCTAGTAGTTGGGTGGTCCTGCGACCTGCCTTGATCGTTTCGCTATTTTTGTTGGAGATCGAGGACGATCTGGGAGGCTGCTACGCATACCGCGTCCCAGACGTCCCGGTCCTGGCACATTCTCGGGACCAAGTTGTCCGGAGTCGTGTCGTGACCGCTTACGGCAAACATGCCTGATCTCGCGCCGTCGAAGCGAGGACATGCGAAGAACACATGTTCCGCAGCTTCCTCAACTCCCGCGCATTCGCGGATGCATGCGGATGACTGTGCATGCCCATATTTATGCAGGTATTGTCTAAAACAGCGGTGGCCAGACAATATCTGCGTTAAGTGGAAGTTCACCTCCCCGTGTCACCTACCGACCCACCCTGTTAATTCCGGGATTAGTCGGTGAGTCCACCGACCTTTGGTGGAGTTATTCCATTCCCTTTGCCACTTAACCATGGATACGGCTCTAGTGGTCTTTCGAATACCTCTTGTTCCACGTTGATCGAAACACTCTACGTCCTCTTTTATGACCATGCCTATTGGCATCATCCCTGCTAGGACGCAGACTGTGTCGCGTGATACCGTTCGGTAAGCACTAACCACTCTTAGGCACATAAGCCTGTGCGTACTCTCTAGCTTACTTACGTAGCTCTTGGTACTCAAGGCGGTGATCCATGCCGGCCCGCCGTACCTAAGTATGGACAGGGCGACGCTGGCCAGGAGTTTACGCTTACTCCCTTGCACCACCGAGCTATTCGACATCATGCGGGATAATGCCGATATAGCCATAGAGGCTTTCTTGCAAGCGTAATCGACGTGACTGACAAAGGACAGCTTATCGTCGATCATGACCCCAAGATACCTCAAGAACCTCTTTGATTCTACTGTGCAGTTACCTGCACTGATCGTCGCATGTTGCTCCAATTTCTTATTGTTCACCACCGTGACCTCAGTCTTATGGTGGTCTAGCTCCAATTGCCTGGAGCTCATCCATCTCTCCACAATGCCAATGGAGTGATCGACCTCTTCGACCTCTTCGATGGATTCACCACATATCTCTAGGGTAATGTCGTCTGCGAACCCGACAATCTTTACCCCGCTCGGGAACTCAAGCCACAGTACCTCGTCGTACATCGTGTTCCATAGCACCGGACCCAGGATCGAACCTTGTGGGACGCCTGCGGTGATCTGTACACGTTTCTGGCCTGCCTCTGTATTATATACCAGTACGTGATTCTGGAAGTAGCTTCCAAGAATCTTGTACAGGTACCCAGGAACCTGTAGGCGCTGAAGCGAGTCGGCGATAGCCACCCAACTGGCGCTATTGAATGCGTTTCTCACGTCAAGGGTGACCACTGCACAGTAGCGTACTCCTTGCCTCTTGCGCTGGATTGCCACCTCAGCCGTCTTGGTGACGGACAGGATGGCATCCACCGTCGACTTCCCTTTGCGGAAGGCAAACTGATTATTAGACAGACCGCCTGTACCCTCCGTGTACGTTGTCAGTCAGGATTACCCTCTCGAGCACCTTACCCGCTGTATCCAACAGACATATAGGTCTATATGCCGATGGATCTCCTGGTGGCTTCCCTATCTTTGGTAGCAACACAAGGTTCTGAATTTTCCAGGCGTCCGGGAAGACGCCTTTGTCCAGACACTTTTGCATCACCACCCTGAACATTCCGGGATCCGGTAACTTGATTATGACTTAGCAAGTCATATTTATGTTATCTCAACCGAATGGCAACAAGTGTGCTACTTGGGTAGCTCCGTTGTCATCCGATCTAGCATATTGGTAAACTGTTCGATCGACCATCTTGGCGGTGCGTAGCAGCTGCAGAAGAACACTCGATTCACTTTTACAACCGCAAAGCCTTCGTTTGTGGTAGACACAACCTCCTGAACCGGGTACTTGCCCGTCGTCCATAATGCCGCCATATAAGTCCTGTCCACAAAACAGCTCCCGTTGCCGGGTGGGATGCGGTATGGGTCGGAAATAATGGCGATATCCGATGCCGACTCGCTAACTGTCTGACACAGCAGTTTCTGGGCGACCTCACAATGGTTCAGGTTTAGTTGGGTTACCTGGATAACTGTTGGCTTGTTGGTATACCCTTAGCGGCCGGGCACTTGCCCCCCCCCCTCCCCCCATGACGTGCTTATTGTCCGGTTTCCCGGCGCACATCAAGCATTTGGAGGGACCTTTGCAATCCCGCGCCTTGTGGCTAGTGCTACCACACCTTCTGCACATGTTGCTACGATCTGGGCCTTTGCATTCCCAGGACATGTGCCCGCTCTCTAGGCATCTGAAACATGCCTTCGGCGGCTGGTGTAGGCTTAGTGGGCATACAGACCATCCCACCTTCACCTTCGCCACTTTCAACGCCGCGTCCGCGTCGATTGCCGCTACCCTCATGGTTGCAACTTGGGTCTCCAGTGGACACTTCCTCAGACGTATGTCTGCCGCTGCAACCTCGACCTTGCACTGTTCCTTTAGTGCAGTGGAGATCTCGTCTGCCTCGGTGATCTCATCCAGGTTCCTACACTGGATCGTCACCTGCGAGACGAGGGCGCACACCTCCACACCCTCACCTAAGGCCTGCCTTGCCAGGTCTCTGTACGCTGGGCCCTTTAGCGTTGTTGCCTTCTTTAGCTCTAGGAGCATCTCGCTGATGCGGGTACGGCGTTTACTCTGCACGTCGGCGCCTAAACCTGCCAGTTTAGCGTCCCCGCGCATCGCTTTCAAGACCTCTGAGTAGTTAGACGCGTCAGTCTTGACGATGAGGGCCTCTCCTCGGTTACGCTTGCGAGCCACCTGTCGCTTATCGTTTTCTTTTTTTCGTCCTACTTCCCTTTTTTCGGACCTTATTCCAGTGGCTTTCCCTGCCACGCCTGGCATCGTCACTCGTCCCCCTCTTAGCACCAGCGTCTGCCTCCGTGCTGGTTATAGCTGTCGTGGTTGGGGCCCCGCCGTTCGGGCCCCCTTCGGCGCTTGAGACGACTCTCGAGCTGGGTGTCGCGCCTTTCGCCCTCGGCTTGGCGCAGGGGCCTCTCTCTTTTCGGGCAGCCGGAACTGGTCGCGAGGATGGACCCTCGGACCCCACCGCCACGTTCACATAGGTTGGCTTCCCTCCTGGGGCATCCGACACGATACGCTTCTTTGAAGCGCCAGGTGCCGTTTCGCCCGGGACTGCCTAGCCCGCTTGGAGGTCCCTGCCCCCATGGATAGGGTGGACTTTCCGACAGAGACAGCTGCGTCCGTCTGAGTCTGCTTCGAGGCTATGTCCCTTGCCGTTTCCGTAGCTGCTAGCCTTGCCAACTCTTTGGCACTTTGCTCGGCTAGGAGCTTGGCCTCCAGCTCTTCTCTCTCCTTGCATGCAGCCTGCACTGTCATGCGTAGCCTCAGAAGGCTCAATTTGAGGTCCTTCGCAATATTGTTACGCGTCGACGTGAAGTCGATAATCGCGTCCAATTGCTCAGACACCTCCATCACCTTAGGAAGGGTTTCCCGCATCCTATCCATGGCCCGGATGAGTCCTGGCCCATCCATGACCACACCTAGCTTGGTGACACCTGCCTCCGATGCCGTAGCACTACCGCACGTGTCGCTCATACCTCATTCCACCACTCTGCGTGGTGAAGACCTCACTAGGCCGCCTTTAGCGAACGGATTCGCTTTATCTTTCTCCTGGGGTTTCTTCGTTTCCTCCATGTTGTTGGGTCCCCCCTCCAGCCGCTATCCAAACCCACGTGGAGTAGTCGCTATTATGATCCCATGGTTGTCTATGCAAGCAGGGAGGCCATGCGAGGGTTGACACGGCCCTTCATGGGGAACCGTGTTCAGAGCCGGATCAGCGTAAGACAGGCATAGGGTCAACTGAGCCTACTCCCGCCCGACTGGCGAGGTCGGGCGATGGAGAATGGAACGTACTGGAACGTACTCACACCTCCATCCTCTGTCTGTCTGTCTGTCTGTCTGTCTGTCTGTCTGTCTGTCTGTCTGTCTGTCTGAAGGAGCAGTTGATTCAGTTGCTACCGTAGATACCTAAGAGTTGTTTACTTGCTATAAACTACTGTAAAACTCTTACATTATTAAACGCAACTTCATCCTGAACACACGTCTTTCTCTAGAGGTTATGGGCCCAGTTACGTCCACCCTCGGAAGTGGAAGCAAAATTGGTATCATGAATTCAAGTTCGTTACGGAATTACGGAGAAGACTGAAGTTACGTTGTCGAGTGCGACCAAAGTCGGGATTGTCCAGTTTGCAGGCGAAGGATACGACGTATGGAAGTTCCGTGTAGAAACGCAGTTTTCGGCTCATGGCGCGAAGGAGATGCTCACGATGGATGTACCTGCTGAGGAAGCGCAGAGGAAGGCTTTTCAAGAAGAGAATGAAAAGGCGAAGGCTCTTCTAGTGGCGTACATTGCTGATTCGCATCTGGAATACGTGCGTGAAAAGGAAATGTAGAACTCCCTGGCGAATGCGAAAAAAGGTTTTGCAACGCAAACCTACATTCGAAGATCCCTCGTAATGCTAAAGATCGAAGAAGGAACACTGTTAATGGACCATTTTCGTCGATTCGACGAGTTAGTTCGCCAGTTGAAGGGAGCTGGGGCTACTGTCAAGGATTTGGATGCCGTAAGTCAGCTTTTCATTTCGTTGCCATCGTCGTATGATGTTGTCACAACGGAAATGTGCTGTGTGTGAAATTGAGGTACAGTTCAATCTGCTGTCTTTGTCGCGTTTGCTGACAGCCGGAGTAAAAGTTGAGTTCAAGCCTGATCGAGCAGTGTTGTCCAAGGATGGTGAAATTGTAGCTGTGGTGATGTTACGTGGAAACCTATTCTACTTAAGCATGAAATTAGTGAAGCCCGGCTGTGATATGCTAGCGAAAGGTAATGAAGGTGACTTGGAGTTATGGCACAAACGGTTTGGACACTTGAGCTTCAATAATGTACGACGGCTGAAACAGTGCGAAATGGTTGAAGGACTTGGTGAAGTTATGAATGATGGTGGATTTTGCAAGTCGTGTGCGGAAAGCAAGATGGTTCGATTGCCGTTCAACAAGAGTCGACCGAGAACAACAAAACCATTGGAGCGCGTCCAAACAGACGTCTGTGGCCAGATTACACCGAGGACGGCAGATGGGTATCAGTACTTCGTTTCGTTTATCGATGACAATACTCATTTTGCGGTGGTCTACCTAATGAAGTGCAAAGATCGAGTGTTCGAGTACCTCAAGGTTTATGAAGCCATGGCAACAGCGAAGTTTGGGACAAAAATTCTAAAACTCGAACGAGCAACATGCGTACTACACGAAGCTACACGTCACAACATAATGGAGTGGCAGAGAGATTCAATCGGACTGTTGTGGAAAAAATGAGGACAATGCTTGCACAATCTGGACCGCCGAAGTCTTTGTGGGGAGAAGCAGTATTGAATGCGGTTTACCTAACGATCGAACACCCGCTGAATGGCTGTCACGGTGAAAACCCAGATGTTGGAAAGCTGAAGGTGTTTGGATGTCTGGCCTTTGCATGAATTCCGAAACAAAAGAGGAGCAAGTTGGATGCTACTGGTCTTCGAAGTGTAATGCTGCGCTACTCACCGACTGGATATCGTTTGTGGAATCTGTAAAATTCGACAAGAAAAGCTTTCCATTCAAGGCTCAAGAGATCTTATCGGAGGAAGAAGTTGCTTCGGAGATGATGATTCCAGAAGTTACTCCAGTTTTTGAACCAGTCAATACGGAAGGCGAGCAGCAACGAGGTAGATCGTAAATGCGTTTCAGGATACCTAATTAAGGTTTTTGGCTGTACTATCGTGTGGTCATCCAAGAAGCAGCGTACGGTAGCAATGTCATCCACGGAAGCTGAGTAAATCGCGATGAGCTCTTCTGTTAGCGAAACGATCTGGCTCACTGGACTACTTTCGGATTTGCGTGAACCAAATCTGTATCCTGTACCAATCTACGAGGATAATCAAGGCGCTATAGCTATGGCAGAGAAGGAGGAGACTAAGCATCTCAATCATATTGATGTTTAGTTTCACTTAACGATGTCACGAACGATGATTGGTATGGAGAGGGGGTGAAGAGCTGGATCGAAGGAGCAGTTGATTCGGATGCTACCGTAGATACCTAAGAGTTGTTTACTTGCTATACATTACTGTAAAACCCTTACATTATTAAACGAGACTTCATCCTGAACACACGTCTTTCTCTAGAGTTTGTCTGTCTATCCGTCTGTCTGTCTGTCAAAATCTTCAACTTTTTATTCTTCTGATTTTGTGGAGAATTGTAGCTAATTTATTGTTAAGAAATTTCGCTGAAAAAGTTAACAGCTACGTATCGTTTCATAAAAAAATTTCTCACTTACTATTGGATGGGTCTTAAATAAAATATTGAAATTTGAAAACTTTGTAAGCATGACTTATAGGGCATAAAATGACGTACATTTAAAAGGTACAAGATAATTGCTACCCATTATATTTAAACAGTCCTCCCTTATTTGCAACTACCGCCACCTGTTCAGCTTAGTAACTCATCACAAGGTACTCAAAAGATGGCGCTAGTTGTTTTAGAGACAATTATTTCCGATAGTCCGATGTGTTATGCTTGTTTGACTGCGATATAAACATTAACGAGTAAACGGTGATAGGTATTTCTAAAAATATCAACATTGTCATAAAAAAAACTCACGTTGTTACGCTTTTTGATGATAATTATTTATGCTGCTGATCGAAAAATATGCAAAAAAATACAAAACTACCTTTTTTAAACTCGTATTTCTACAGAAGGCGACAAGAAGAGACACACAATTTTGTAATGATTTTGTACATGAAAGTTCGAACTTTTTTCTAACCTGTTTCGTTGTTTGAATATATTTGCAAATAAGGGGTAAGAGAACGTCTATTAATTACGCTACGCAAAAAAAGACTTTTTATATCACACCACCTCCCCCCCCCCCTCCTTGTAACGTTTTTTGTATAGACCTTCAACTTGCTAGCAATTATTTAGTACCTTAAAAATGTGCGTCATTCTATATGGGTGCCCGAATAAACTAGTATTTTAAAGGTATCACACCATTTATCGATTCATAATTATTCAAGTTATCTTCAAAAAATTATAAACTTAAGATAAAATGTATCATATTGATGATATATGTTATGGTAGATCAAGATCTTACCATAACACTAAAATATTGTTGAGTATCGTTCTCATAAAAAAAATGACTTTTTTTCCTACAAATTTCCGGTGTATTATACAGTAAATAATTTGTGAATAATATTTTTCTGCAGTTTTACTTTAAGTGTTATCGTTCAATTCTGGTTATACCATAAAATATTATTTACAACCAACCAATATACGTTTACATAACTTAATAATAAATACGATTTAAAAAGATAATAGATATCCTTACAGTATATAAATATTATATGAGAATTTCAATCGTGATGCAAACTGCTACAATCATAATACAATAATGAATAATACTTTTCCTGTTTTTTTTTTCAATTTTAAAGAAATTGAGGGGATATAATAAAAAAATACTAGCAAAAGTAAATTCAAACCAAAGAAAAGGTAATCCAACAAAAAAAAACCTTGATTTATGCAACTTTAAGTAAACTAGGATATACTATGAAAACTATAATAGGAGATCAGTGGACTCAAAAACCGTAAAAATCAACAATCAAAGGTTTATTATTTAAGTCAACAATACTGTTCACAAGCGGATTAAAATTCAGCTAGAAAGTAAAATCTACATAAATTGCAACATACCCTTCACGTAGACTGATAAAACCACTCCCTCACAAATACATATTATAATGATCAGTATTATAACATGAGTCATACATTTTGTGATAATAAACTAAAAATTACGTATTGTTTAAACAGTTTCCTGTTTTTTTGTTTATCGTAACCATAATTCATATCTTTCCTTCGTTATATCACACAATGAATGAGCAAGGGATATACTATACGGCACTGTTAATTTCTTGTTCATGAAATCATTATCATACATAGAATACGCTATTTATGGTTGTTTAAAGTTTGAACGGTTGCTCACATTACACCAGAATTATACACGGATGATACGTATAATGGTGGTGACAACATGAATGGAAAACGTATAATAATGATCATACAGCCAATGGTAATTTTCCATTCGGGTAGCACAATCCATGTGAATTGAAATAAAAAAAAACTAATAAAGCAAAAAAAAATATATTTACGACCCAATCCTAAACGTATTTTGAAAAACTGTTATAAAACGATATGTAACTGAAATAGAAGATACCTTTTTTCGACAAAGTTTTCCTGCACATCTGAAGTGAACATTACAAAAGTCACACGTCACATGAGTGGCTGACAATTTTCGTGTGTGTTGTTTGTAGTGCATCAGAATTATGAAAAAGCGTTGCTAGTGCGAAAAATTTTGAGTTTAGAGATTGTGAAAATTGTCACGGAGGAAAAACAGTCCCGTTTTAAACAACAAACTTGCTTGTTCACATCCGAACTTAAAAACTAGTTGTTCTAAAAATCCCTTTAATTGTTTTAAACCAACGATTTTATATTGAAACAAAAGGGTAGGTTGGTTGTTTCTACTTAAAAGAATTATGGTTGTTCGAAACAATACTGGGATCTTCTGATTTGGCGGAAAGGTTCTCAGCACCGTACAATACAGTTCGGCGAATCTGTCGGCCTGAAATTTTCCAGTCGTACCATGCCAGCAAACAAAACCCTGAAACAGAGCCTGGCCGCCAAACGCTGCGCAAGAATGCTGTACGAGCATTCCGGCCGAAATACAACGGATGCATTTTGATCAGAGACCGAAATTTTTGCCTACTTGAGAAGAGAAACGTCCTTTTTCACCCGCTTGGAGAATCAGCTGAGAATGTGCGAAGCGATAAACTATTATACACTCACAGCAGTTTTCGCAAGAAAAGCAACAGCGATTTATAATTTTCATGAGTATGAGAGCATGAGTAGCTGATAAATCGTTTCTTTTTCAGTGAATCCAAGATGCCGATTATTATTTTTCACTTACTTTTTGACACCTGACACCTGCTTGTTTTATTATGACATTATAACTCGAAAAGAAGCAAATTTTTATTCATGTTGTGACATCTCGTTTTTTGCTCCTCGATTTTGACTCCTCGTATACGATCTAGGTAGCATGTTTTCAGTGAAAAATGTGACATGAGAAAATATTTTCGTTGAATTTTGGAGAGATGTATTCGCATATGCAAGAGAGAGGATAATGAATTATCGGCGAAAAAGGAGAGATGAAAATGTCAACGGTTCGCTACTCATCGACAATCTGCTTAAGAGAGAGCATGGTTTTCACCCAGCTGAGTGAGAATTTCGATCTCTGATTTTGATGGACGTTGTGTTCAAATCGACTCCCGGCACACATCTTTTCATGACAAACGCAAGGGCGATGTTCCAGGTAGATACACATTTCGACACAAAATTTTCATTAGGGCCTAACTGACAAACGTAAACAATGGCTTCTTCCGTCAATTTCTCGTGGCACAAAAGCTACCCATGTAAGCCTCCAATTCTATCGGATGGGTGAACACTTCCTCTTCGAAATGATCGTGGTGGATTGATTAGGCGAGTTTTCAATAACGAGAAATTTAAGGAAGAAGCCATTGTTTACGTTTATCAGCTAGGCCCTAATGAAAAATTTGTGTCGATTTGTCTATGCAGCCAAGTTTGATCGCAAGGCAGTTTGTTACCTCTTTGCTATGCTCAGTGGATATGGAGATCTACAGGATCAGGAAAAATACAATAATTTGGGTTTAAGGGCACATGCTGAAGCATTCTCGACGGCAGCCATTACCTCAACATTTAGAATTGATATAACTCAGAATCTGTACTAGATATTGAAAATTTAATCACATCAGTTTGTATGCTTGTTTGCCGTAAGCAATCTGATGGAGTATGATTCGATGTTCATTCACTAGCAATCGAGATTTATCCATTTGAAATAGAAAGATAACTTTGCGAGAGAGAGAGAGAGAGATAAAAGATAGGGAAAAATACATGAAGCAGCAATTCACCTTATATGTCTTTTTCTCTCTGTTTGCCTTCTCTCTGCCATTCACTGATCGTCACTAGACACTCACGACAATAGGGGCGTCCATGAACCAAGCAGCAATAGAGACAGTCAAGGGTTATTGGTATAATGATTTAAATGCTCCCTTCGCTCAGTCGGTAAAGGAGCGGCTACAAAGCAACACGATGCTAGAGGTGGCTGGGTTCGATTGCCGGTCTGGTCCAGGAATGCTTCTCGACTCCCTGGGCAATAATGTATGATTGTACTTGCCACACAATCACACTAATGCAACAATGGTATCGGGTATCGAAAGCACTTAATAAATATTTGCGGAATTGCATTTAAAACACTTAGTTGAGAGCAAGAAATAAGCTTGAAAACGATGAGAAAGAAGTTTAAAAAGGAAATTTACAGTACAGATCGCTAAGGGAGGACATGGAGACTCTTTTTGAGTCCGAGGTAACGATCTAAATAACAACAGTAGAGAGAACTTCTTACACCATGAAAGAACTGTAACACCAACAGAAAAACACGAACAATAAAATTTCAGTTCGTTGGTGGTTACTGCAAAATGACGAAACACAATAGCTCTTGTTCTTGGACAAACCTGCCGACAAAATAAAAGGAAAAGGCCCTTTGTGGGCATAACCAGTTTACGCAGTTAACCGCAAGTATCAGAACCATTCCTCAAGACATGTTCAAGCCAACCACAAGTTTAAAATTTAACCAAAATTTACATTTTTTTAGAGAGCTTTGCTTCCAGTGGTCTGTTGATAAGTGAGCTGACACAAAATCACACATTAATCAGGTTTGGTGTAATTCAATAACCCTACCCACTAACCCTACTAACCCCCACGCCCTATGTAGGGCGACAACATTGTTAGAGTACACACTTAGATTTTTTACAGAAATCTGTGAAGTTTTACCGAATTATCAACAGCTGAACGTTCGGTAATCCGATTTTACGGATTTCGGTAAAATTTTACAGAAATCCGGTAGATTTTTTACAGATATTTGTAAAATTCACCGAAATCCGCAAAATCGGATTACCGAACGTTCAGCGGTTGAGAATTTGGTAAAACTTCACAGATTTCTGTAAAAAAATCTAAGTGTGTAGATCTAACGCTTTAGGTTGGCAAAGAAATTCTCGATGGGACGCAGCTGCGGAACGTTGGGCAGGTTCGCTGACTTCGGTACCACATCGATGTTCAGCCGCTCCATCTCCTACATCAATCGCTTTGAGTAGTGGGCCGACGCCAGATCTGGTATTTCTTGATGAACGACGCAACTTCCGGCAGGCATTTCGTACTATAAATTTCACTGTTCACGGCCAGTCCGGAGCGAACGAAGAGCGGCTTCGACACTCCCTTCTCGCTGATTGTCAGCCACAGCAGCACCTTCTTGGAAAACTTGGTGTGTGAAATGAACTTCACCTCTGAGCTCAATTCCTTCGTGGGGAAAGTAAAATACGAAGTGCCCTTCCATTCGTTGCCATCCAGGGTGAGATAGGTCTCGTCGTGCATCACCACCGCCACGTCGTGATTCGCCGGGAAAATCAAGTTGACCATCTTTTTCAGCCGCTGCCGTGAACGCGACATCTGCTTCCTGACATATATGTTCATATTTGACAGTTATTTTTTTCACTGTTTGGCTAGTTGAACCGACCTCTCGGCCAAGCGCGCCACTTTTCCCTCGGTCTACCTCTTCAGCATCCTTTGGAGCATCTTGTCGCTCAGGGTCGTCGACCGTCCGGAGCCGGGCTTTCTTTCGAAGCCCTGATAGTTGTCTAATATTGCCAAGATGCCGGAACGGGCGTATCCGGCGTCCACAAATTGCCGCACAATGTCCGTTTTCGACGCGAAGGGGTGCCGTTCTTTTAACGCGCACACTTCTGAACGGAGTTGCTTCACTGTTTTTTCCATCACGGATATAGTTCGGCTTATAGAGCTGTCAAATTTAGTCTGTTGACTCATGGGTTACTTTGATTGATGCTGCATGGGTAGTTTTGTCAGTGCGGGTGAAGATAAACCCATGAAAAATCGGCAATTTTTGTCCATTTTTTTAAATGCCAATGTTAGGGAAAAAAATATCTGATATAACATGAGTTTTTGGCCTTTTTGTCTGTTGCTTTTTTTGCGAGTACAATCTTTATATATTCATCTTTAGTTCACTCAATCAATTGTGCTTGCCTCGCGGTATGGTACTGTCAAATGCGAAGGAAAGTTATTTCGCTCAAGAAAGGTCATCAATAATCGTATCAAGGACAGTTCTCTAAAAGTTCAACACAATTTTCGATGATTTGTGTGTCAGCAAAACCTACACATGTCAGTTTCAAAGCATCGCCTGCTTCGATCAAAAGGGATGCTACACTATTTTTTTTAGATGCGAAAATTTCACTATCGTTGAAAAGACGATCAACATCAACATGGACCATTTCGTTAAAAACAATCGTTGACTTAATTTCTTATAAACTCCTTATTGCAGTTTGGGAAAAAAAAATCTTTTGCAAAAAATATAATCAATGAATAATATCGTTTCAGAGTGATGAACTTCTAAATATCACGAGAGAAAAGTTCAAGATCCGGATAGTCAATAATCAAACATTTAGAAGAATATTGAATTTATCTGTAATTTTTTTGGTTTGATCCGTCACCGCATTCTCATTCTGAAGCGATCTGCAGTAGAGCGTTTTAAACAACTGTAATTCATTTGTTTGAATGCATTTGGAAAACAGTAGTAAGGTTCAAATTACGCATGATAGCAATTTATAGCATGATGAAATTAAAGTCTTTCATAGAGAGAAAATCCAAAAAGAAATATAATGGAGAGAACATTTACTCATGATATTTAATTTACCAGCTGCTGATATGACAAAGCAAGCTCGTTTTCATGGAAAATAATCAGCCAACTGAAATAGGTGTCTTGTTCCACGTTTTTTTTTTGTTCTCTCAAAACTCCTTCGAGATAACAATACCTGCCGGACAAAGAAAATCGATCGGCTGGCTTTGAGCTACGCTTTTCTAGGCGGCCAAAGGAGGATGGCTGAAAATTTATTTTTTACCGAAGAAGGGAGTTTGCTTTGACTACACCCAAAAGAGGTTCGGTTTTTTTACGAGTCTCCGAAGGGTAATTATCTTCTGGCCTTTTATTATGGGCTTCATTTTTCAGAAAAGGAAAAAAAAGTAAACTGAATCAATGAATCGATGCATCGTTTGGGGCCTCCACCAAACTAGAGTAAGATATTGGTTGGCTGTGTTTCAAGCCAATTATGATTCCTGACAGCAGTTCAGTGAAATCCAGCTTTATGAATACACGTCGTCACTCTTTAGGGGTCTTGATAAAATCTTAACTTTTTTGCTCTCGAAATTTAAGAGAACAATTACAATTTATTTATGGAGCACAGAGAAAATGTTGAATGCTCATCGATTACTAGCCCTACCCAGCCAACACAGAGCCATATAACGTAAAAGAGTACATAGTGGAGCCGATACACGATCCTTTCAGACGCATTTCAATCATGGCACGTACGCATATCGCCTCCGCATTCTGTACAAAAGCGGTATTATATGTTTACACTAATATTTAGCAAATATTTCTTCGTATCGAATTCAATAGAGGACATTGTTTATTTTGAGCCACATACTATTGAAAAAAAATTATAAATGTCAAGTCTTTTTTCTTGCCTAACGTCATATGGAAATCGTCTTTACGTATGCATACGCTGTAACGAGCACGCACGAAGGGTACGGAAATTCCCTCAAAGTGATGAAGACAATGGTCTTGATTATTCAACAGAAGATAAAAGGTTGAGCAGCAATGGAGAGGCGATGAAACGGCAAATGGTACAACACATACAATAAAAGATCAAAAATATCCGCAGTTCGTCACAAAACGAGCAATTATTTCACTTCGCTCAGATACATACAACGAATCAGTTGATCAGTGGTCAACAAATAAAATCAATCACGTGTTTTAAACACTTACATAACTTAACACTTCTAACGACTAGGATCGGTTCTCTCGCTAACGCGTCCTCACCTTTGCGTACAATCCCATTAGGCTGTCCCTTGCAGTTTTACACAGTAAAGCTTGATACACTTAGTATTTGGCTGCACAAAATGAGATATTTCTTCGCCAAAAAGGTATAGTTTCTTCTGCTCGTATACCAAACAGTTATAAAGGGTGTTATAATCAAAATTTGGTCAACTTAAAGTTGACGCATTTCCTTTCATCGTGCATTAACAAATTTTGCACACCCCTCATTTTGAAAATGCGTGCGTGTAGCATCATGCCTCTATTTTGATTTTGAGATTAGCACTTCAGTTATCAAAATGTTCGACGACATTTGAAGAGACGCAACGCATCAAAATTTTGCACGTGCATGGCGAAAATCCAAACTACTCTCCCGCCAAGTTGGCGAAATTGTTGGATCAAAAGTGTTCGGTGAATGTTTGTCGACAGCCAGGAAAGCTGGATCAGGGGGAAATCGAAAGCCGGAGGCCACAGCGGCGATAAAAAGAGTTGCCCGCTGTTTCGAGCGGAACCCCAACTTCTCCGTCCGAGATGTCGCAAAGAAGCTGGGGTGGCACCTTCAACCGTTGATAGAGCTATAAAACGAGTTGTACTGTCGGCTGACAAGAAAGCGGTGACTCCAAATCGGCAGGCCATCTGTACCTGTGGCTTAAAGAGCAACGTTTACATTGCGACCGGAACCGTCAATCAGGAAATTTATCTGAACGAGTGCCTACAAAAACGTCTACTGCCTTTCCTGAAGCGACAATTGTTCCGTTCCATTTTTACCGGATTTGGCATCTTCCCATTACGGAAAAAGGCCATGGAGTGGTATGCTGCCAACAACGTTCAAGTGGTGCCCATGGACACGCCAGAGCTTCGCCCAATTGAGCAATATTGGACCATCGTTAAGCGGAACCTTAAGAAGACTGCCTGGCACGGAGACTGTACAAAATGTTCTTTAAAACCTGCTCGATGTAATATCCAGTGTTGATTTTTACGTTAGGTTTTATGAAAAGAAGAGGAAGGTTTCCTTTTCGTGAAACGGCACCACATACCATGATTTGGATACATTCGGATAGCGATCTACAGCTATTTTATCTCTTGGAATTCTGTCAAGACTTTTGTCATACACACGATCATTTGGTTGATTATGAATGTCCTGGAGGAGGAAGAGCCGTTCATCCGAAAATTAAATCTCGTAGTCACCGTGCCGAGCCAAAAGATTTCTGCTTCTGTGGACCCTGGCTTGCTTTTGACGCTCCGTCAACCCGTGAACCCGTGGTTTCTTGTACGGCTTGCATTCCAGATCATGTCTGAGGAGCCTGTTCACTGAGGGGACATTTGAAATTGTTGGCGCAATTTATGGCCAGATACGGCCGAATTACGTTTATTCGGTTCCTCACACATTTGATCTTTTTCTTCGTTCTGGCACCTTCTTTGTGTTGAATTTTGTCATTTCCAGTTTCCTTGAACCGTTTCAAGGTACGAAAAACAAAACGCTTACTCACTTCGAACTGCTTAAAGTTATTCAATATCTGACATGGTCTAAACTTTTGCAAATGTAATTTTAAAACTTGCTCCCGTATGGCTTCCATGGTAGCTGATAAATATAAAAAGGAATTGCTTATTTGTCTTCAGTGATAAGCGATCAAAAGAATACACTCAAAATACATCGAGGGTACTATTAGACAACAATCAGAGCATCATAAGAAAGCCCGGTTCCGGACGGTCGACAACCCTGAGCGACAAGAAGCTCCAAATTATGCTGAAGAGGAAGACCGAGGGAAAAGTGGCTACATGGCTGCGTGCGCATGGTCGGGAAGTCGATTAAACCGGCCAAACAGTGAAAAATTAACTGGCGAACATGAGCATACATGTCAGGAAGCGGAAGTCGCGTCCACTGGTGTCGGAGCTGCAGGCAATGGCGCAGCGGCAGCGGCTGAATAATATGGTCAACTCGATTTTGCCGGCGAATCGCGACGTGACAGTGGTGATGGACGACGAGACCTATCTCACCCTGTATGGCAACGACTGGCAGAGCACTTCGAATTTTACATCCCCCACGAAGGATTTGAGCTACGAGATGAAGTTCATTAAACACACCAAGTCCCCCAAGAAGGTACTGCGGTGGCTGACATTCAGCGAGAAGGGAATATCAAAGCCGCTCTTCTTTCGTTCCGGACTGGCCTTGAACGGGGAAATTTATAGTACGAAATGCCTGCCGGAAGTTGCGTCGTTCATCAAGAAATACCATATGGGTGAAGACGCGGTATTCTGGCCGGATCTGACGTCGGCTCACTGCTCGAAGCGATCGTTGGAAGAGATAGAGCGGCTGAATAGCGATGTGGTACCCAAAACAGCGAACCCGCTCAACGTCCCCCAGCTGCGTCCCATCGAGAATTTCTGGGCCAACCTGAAGCGTAAGATCTACTCCAACAATTTTGTCGCGAGGACTGAGGAGGAATTGATAAATAAAATGAAGAAAAAACTCAAAAACATGCCTACACGCTCAGCTCAGCTCAATCGAGCTATTTTACTAATATGTCGGGTAAACTACCTCAAAGCAGCAACCTGGGACCACTGCTGTTTTCAATTTTTATCAACGAGGTTGGACTGATACTTCCACCTTACTTCAGGTCGTTCTATGCAGACGATGTGACAATTTATATGGTTGTGCGATGCTTCGCTGATTGCTTACGACTACAGCACTTGATCAGTAGCTTTGCAGAGTGGTATTCTAAGAATTTCCTCACTCTGAGTGTTAACAAATGCTTCATAATCACATTCCATCGAAAATTGAACCCAATTGCATTTGATTACATAATAAACAATCAACCTCTGCAAAACATTGCTACTGTTTGTATCCTTGGAATCACACTTCACTCCGGTTTGACATTTAGACAACACTACACGGATATGATTAAGATCTCCGACGAGTTTCGTGATCCCACCTATCTGAATGCATTGTACTGCTCTCTCGTGCGTTCTGTCCTGGAATTTGTAGCCTTAATGTGGTGCCCTTATCACAGAATCTGGATTGCGAGGTGTGAAGCAGTCCAAAGAAAATTTGTTCGTTATGCTCTCCGGCATCTGCTGTGGAATGATCCTGTCAACCTTCCACCGTACCAGGATCGTTGCTCTCTCTTGGGAATTGAAACATTGGAGCATAGGCGTACAGCCATGCAAGCAGTTTTCGCTAGTAGGTGAAACTGATTCTCCAGGAGTTCAGTTGTGCGAACAAGATATTTTCGCTGCAAACTACGGCCAACACGATCCAATTCGATTCATACCATCGCGCTTCAATGAACTCTACGCTCTGTTTGACTTCAACTGTTCCGCTGAGACCTTCCGTCACTGGATTCAGCGTAGTTGGATGACGAGACGCTAGTTCAGAAATTGTGACATTTACTACGTACTGGCATTAATGGCGAAGATACTAGACGACTGACTCCATCACGACAGATTATTTTAGGTATTACTGACTAGATTTGTGTGTGTACTAGAATTAATTTTGTTTTGCTTGCTTTGTATTCCTTCTGATGAAATTATCAAAGAATAAAATGGAAAAAATCACAAAATGAAGTGTTATTGTTTTTTTTTTTAAAGTAACCCGAGGGGCACTAGGGTATTATAGGGGTATGTGGATTAAAACATTGTTCGATAGCAAATATTATAATATAACGGCAGTTAATTTTTTTTTATTTTGACAAGCGTAACTATTGAAAAAAACAATTTAAAAATACTATGAAAAAAATTTGATTGGAAGAAAACACCATCCTATTTCACCATAAAACACGCTACAAAAAACAGACTACCTAAACCAACAAAGCAACCACTGATTTCTAGTATACATAAGTTGACATTTATGTCATAATGGGAGCCCCCGTTACTCAATTTTCAGTGACGGGAGCCGCCGTTACTGAAAATAAATGTCACTTTGTGAAACTGCATGTCAGTTTGTGAAAATAAAAATGATTAGATTTCTCTTGTTTAAAATCGAGAAAAAATGGTTGAGATTCATAAAAAATATTTTCGTACTAGGCAGAACACCCATCATCGATACAGATGAAAAAAAAAACATGTTTTTTTTAAATTAAAACCCCCTATTCACTAGAGTATTTCCGATTCAGACCAATATTTTGAAAATTGTATTGGCTTATTATTGCGAATTGAAATTTTTTTTGTGTTCTGATGCATTGCTGTGCATTTATTTTGAATGAATGTCATTTTTCGTGCAGTAGAAGAATGATGTGTATTTTTAGTATTTTTTTGTATTTTGTGTATTGAAAACAATTAATCGTGATTTCGGTTATTTGGACATGGAGTTTTCAAAAGGGCCAATGTCGCAAACGTTAACAATGGCTTCTTCCGCAAATTTCTTGAAAATGCAAACTCGTTCAAATAAACTACCACGTCTATTGTAAAGGGGAACCGCCCTTCTGCACAATCATCGTGGTAATTTACTAAGGAGTGTATTGAAAATAAGCTATCCACAAACTTTCTTTCAAATTATGTTGAAAACCGATATTTTATTCATACAAAAAATTGATCCCTTATTGTACGAGGTTAACCTTGAACATAATGAAGACCGGATGAAATTTAAGTTATTCCTTCACGAATTTTCAAACTTTGGATCGAATGCTCTTCATCAAGTTCCGGACAAGTGTTGCATCGCATTTTTTGGACGCTTGAGCCCAAATTTTTTTGAACTCTTGCATGTTCCCAGCTGCTTTACCAGTCTTCTTGAAGACCCTCTTTACGATTGCCCAGTAACGTTCGATGGGTCGAAGCTGAGGGCAATTTGGTGGATTGATATTTTTCTCAACGAAATCTATACCCTTTTCCGCAAGCCCATTGAGAGTGGTTTTGGCATAGTGAGCCGACGCTAAATCCGGCTAAAACAGTTGAGGTGTACTATGCTTCTTATATGAAGGCAACAATCTCTTCTGGAGACACTCAGATCGAGAAATTTCCGCATTTATAGTTCCGGTAGTGTAAAAAATAGTTGACTTCAAACCACAGGAACATATTGCTTGCCATACCAGTACCTTTCGACCGAATTTCTCCACTTAAATCGACCTGTCCGCATCGCTCACATCCTCCCAACGACGGCAGTAAAGTATTGTGGACCTGGAAGGGTTTTTGAGTCCTCCTTTACATAGGTCTCATCGTCCATCAAAACGCATGCATCCGGACGCTGCAAAAGACGCGAATACAATTTCCGGGCCCTTGTTGCTGCTCGCTTCTTCTGTTCTGCACTTTGTTTCGAGATTTTCTGCTTCTTGTAGGTCTTCAGGTGGTTTCGCCTCTTGATACGCTGGATCATTCCGACACTCGTTCCTGCTTTTTGGGCCAAATCACGTATTGACATTGATTTGTTCTTCATGATTAGAGATACCACTTTCTGCTCCAGTTTCGGGTTGGAAGAACCGGGTTTTCTGCCTCTTCCTGGAAGCTCATCCAAAGAATAGTGTTCTCCAAACTTATTAATGATGGTTTTAACACTCGCATGATGAATTCCAAACCGCTTCGCCAATTTTCGCATAGTAATACCCTTCTCACTTAGTCATGTGTCCAGAACCTTAATTTTCACTTCCTTTTCAATACGCGACATTTTGAAAACGCAGAATTTGAACCGCACAAACAAGTAAACAAAAGAAAGCTGACAGTCAAACGCACAGCATGCAGTGTTCAGAGCATAAAAAACCATCACAAATACATGCGTACAACGCAAATGTATGTGGATAGCTTATATTCGATATGATTAAATTAGCATTCTAGAGAATTCGCGCAAGAAGCCTTTGTTTACGTTGACGACTTTGGCCTTATGAGAACTCCATGTAGATTTCTAGTATTTTAGTGTTTACATTTGCAATTCAAACTCAAAATATGGTGACCGCCGAAAAAATATCGATTGGAGATTGAAATTTTCGATTGAGTCATGCTTCTGCGGTAGTTAACCGATTACGAAATACTTATTTAAGGCGCCCATTGATGTGGCGGAGGTGCTGCAAAAGTTGTCAAAGCATCGAGTCAAAGTCGTGTGGTGTGAGGCGTACTAGATGTTTTGACAAGCTAGCAGATGTCATACCTTCATCACCAGGCGCCTCCTATTAGTTTCAGCTTCTTCTCTGAGATGGAAATCCTCTCCCTAGTCGTTATACAGATTTTGGGAGAAGTATGTGAAAAAATATTAGTTTTTAAATTAATATACTCAACTATATTCAACTTCATTCCCGAGGATAGTTAAACTAGCAGCTGCGCAAAAATGATCCGGTTTCATTCAGTGCTTCAATTTTTTAAATACAGGCATGCAACAGGCATGAAAACGGGATTCCAAAACATTTAATTACAAATGGCTTGATGTACAATGTTCGTAAATCGCCGTGTTTAGTTTAATTATGATTTAAATTTAACTATATTAAACACCACTCCATGTCTTCTTATTTTATAAACATGGATTTGTCTATATATCATTTCATTCGCATGATGTATTTTACTGTGTTCTCATATTATATGCTACAAAAAGGATTTTTGTGCACTGTTCAATGTCAGACCGAATATATGTATTTTTATCTGAATTTCGAACTTTTATTGCATTGTTCTTCTGTATCGTTTATTTTTAATTTTCATGTATTTATTTTGAACTCGTATTTTCGATTCAGTAACCATTTGCAGTGAATTTCCCCTCGTACTAACCAGAGCTCACTGTGATGATTATATGGCAGCGAATATAAAGGGTGTCCACGATGAAATTGCCACACTATGAAATTGCTCTAACTTTTTAACCGTTAAGTAGAATTTAATGAAAATTTGGGTGGATTTAGTTAATAGTGCATTATTTACATCCTGCAAGTTTTAAAGTCCTGTGATCAAAACTCGGGGAAATGGAGTCGAAAGAACAGCTCATGCGTGATAAAATCTTGCGCATTCATCACGAGAACAAGGATCTCTCGCATCGTTCCATCGCTAAAACGTTGGGAATCGCGAATTCCACGGTGTCGCGAGTGTTTAAGCGGTTCGAGGAACGGTTGACCACCGATCGGAAGCCCAGAAGTGAAGGAAAAAGTATTCCGTACAACACCAAAAATCACAACCGCGTAGTTGGGGCCTTCAACCGAAAGCCGAACGCCTCCGTTCGGGATGTGGCTAAGAAGCTGCAACTAAGCCGAAGTTTTGTCCAAAAGGCCAAAACTAAGGCTGGGCTTCGAACGTTCAAGGTACAAAAGGCCCCTAATCGCGACGAGAAGCAAAACAAGTCCGCCAAAACCCGTGCCAGGAAGTTGTACCTCAACATGCTGACGAAAGTTGAATGCTGCATCATGGACGACGAAACATATGTGAAGGCCGACTACAAACAGATCCCCGGCAACCTGTTTTTCACGGCCAAGGATAAGTTCAGCGTTCCGGAGCATGTCCGCACTCAGAAGATGTCCAAATTTGCGAAGAAATTCCTGGTTTGGCAAGCCATCTGCACGTGCGGGAAGCGGAGTGCACCTTTCGTGACCCAGGACACGATGAACGGACAGGTGTACATAAAAGAGTGCCTCCAGAAGCGGCTGCTTCCTCTCCTGACGGCCCACAACGTCCCAACAATCTTCTGGCCGGATTTGGCCTCATGCCACTACTCCAAGGACGTGCTGAAGTGGTATGCGGACAATAAGGTCAATTTCGTGCCGAAAATGTTCAACCCTCCCAACACTCCGGAGCTCCGCCCCACCGAGAAGTACTGGGCGATTATGAAGCAGCACCTTCTTAAACGACCTAAGGTAGTGAAGACAGTCGAGGAACTGAAGAAAGTATGGGTTTACATGCAAAAAACGGTTGATTCACAGGTTGTGCAGAATCTTATGGCCGGGGTTAGACCAAGGTGCGGGCATTTGCGTATGGACTGTAAATAAAATACGAGTAAAATGGTAAAATGAAGTAGAAGGAGATGTTCGCTCATCACCATGAGGCACCAAGAGTGAACAACAATGTTTTTGGCTAGAATGAAAGATATGAAGAGAAAGTTTTGATAGTTCCGCTAGTGTGCGGCAGGCTTGGAAATGTAACAGATGTTTTTTAGGAAAATTGAAGAACTCTCTCCTTTTTTGGGTTTGTTTTGATTCGCACCGACTGACGATCACTAAAGTTCACTCTCTTATGTGAGCATCAGTAAACAGAGTGCACACAATAGATCGCTAGAATAACTATACAAGCCACAGTGGTACATGAGCGTCTTCCAACCGGACATTTTTGCCTGTTGAACGGCGGACTTAGTCCGTGCTTCGACCTACCCCGCAGTGGGATGTTAGGCAAAAATGTCGTTGGTTCGAGTACCACTGTACACATGCCCTTTTCGCTCAATTTTCCTAAAAAACATCTGTTACATTTCCAAGCCTGCCGCACACTAGCGGAACTATCAAAACTTCTTCTCTTCATATATTTCATTCTAGCCAAAAACATTGTTGTTCACTCTTGGTGCCTCATGGTGATGAGCGAACATCTCCTTCTACATCATAATCGTTACTCCTTGCACGGAGAATATATAACATAACAATTAATGTAGGTAAAATGAAGTTTAATAGTTATTTCTCAATCCCTGAAAATTTGATGGCAATCGGATGAAAACTCGAATTTTGCGAATCAATTTTGTGTGTGGCAATTTCATCGTGGACACCCTTTACCCGCTCGTTTGTAGTTATTCAAAACTGAGTAGAAAACGACTCAGCTTCGTTAAAAGTGGAACTATCCTAATTAGAGTTATCAAGGGTTACTCATTTTTGATAAACTAGGTCACCTGTCAAAGTTAGAGTACACATTACTCAGTACCTTATTTTACCTGATTTAACCATCTGAGTGAAAGCCAATCATTTCCATTAATTCCCGATGCGTCCCGATTGAATGTTTTTAATTCTATAATATATTTAAAAAAAACAAATTGATATCACAAAATTAAACCCTTTAAGAGCGTTCGATCCAGCACCATGTGTGGTTAGCCTTTTGATTTTTAATTTTCAATGTCCTCTACATGTGCAGCTTCGTCAAACGATGCTCTAGAACTTTGGTTCATCGTTTTGCATAGAACACAATACATAAAATCCATCACCATGCAGAGATGAGTAGAATATCCATGGCATGGATTGAATTCGGCACTTCGACGTACAAAAAGGTACAAAAACATACTGTCATCCCATCCTGTACACTTTTGATACGCACACCACGTTTTTCGCATAGGACAGAGCTGTCCTATGTAAGTAAAGCTCTTTACTATATTAATTCAATTTTTAGTACAGTGCTTTTATAATCAGAGTAGCATTTACTCAGTTTCCTTATTTTAAGTTACTCAGTTTTTTTTTTACATTTAGCATGGAAATACAAAACTGAGTGAAAGTTACTCTATTTAGAGTAGATCTGAACGAGCGTGTTCTACTTATAGCTGTTGATTTGACGTTTCTTCAACACTGTAGGAAAAGAATGAGTGAAAAAATAAAATCGTGATACTTTTTACACCACAAAATTTTTCACTTTTCGTGTCATTCAATTATTTGAAGTTGCCCTTCCGTTACAGCAATTTAAGCATTGAAGATCGTTATATAATGTTACACATTATGCATCTTGTTGCATACTGTAAAAAAAAGGTTTTTTGTTTTAAACAATTCATTACTAAGGAGTGTATCGAATATAAGCTATCCACATACATTTGCGTTGTACGCATGTATTTGTGATGGTTTTTTATGCTCTGAACACTGCATGCTGTGCGTTTGACTGTCAGTTTTCTTATGTTTACTTGTTTGTGCGGATCAAATTCTGCGTTTTCAAAATGTCGCGTATTCAAAAGGAAGTGTAAATTAAGGTTCTGGACACATGGCTAAGTGAGAAGGGTATTACAATGCGAAAATTGGCGAAGTGGTTTGGAATTCATCATGCAAGTGTTAAAACCATCATTAATAAGTTTAGGAACACTATTCTTTGGATGAGCTACCAGGGAAGAGGCAGAAAACCCAGTTCTTCCAACCCGAAACTGGAGCAGAAAGTGGTATCTCTAATCATGAAGAACAAATCAATGTCAATACGTGATTTGGCCCAAAAAGCAGGAACGAGTGTCGGAATGATCCAGCGTATCAAGAGGCGAAACCACCTGAAGACCTACAAGAAGCAGAAAATCTCGAAACAAAGTGCAGAACAGAAGAAGCGAAGCAGCAACAGAGAGGCCCGGAAATTGTATTCGCGTCTTTTGCAGCGTCCGGATGCATGCGTTTTGATGGACGATGAGACCTATGTGAGGAGGACTCAAAAACCCTTCCAGTGTCCACAATACTTTACTGTCGTCGTTGGGGAGGATGTGAGCAGATGGACAGGTCGATTCAAGTGGAGAAATTCGGTCGAAAGGTACTGGTATGGCAAGCAATATGTTCCTGTGGTTTGAAGTCAACCATTTTTTACACTACCGGAACTATAAATGCGGGAAATCTATCGATCTGAGTGTCTCCAGAAGAGATTGTTGCCTTCATATAAGAAGCTATAGTACACTTCCACTGTTTTTGGCCGGATTAGCGCTCGTATGCGGAACCACTCTCAGGGTATGAGACTTCTCTGAGAAAAATATCAATCCACCAAATTGCCCTCAGCTTCGACCCATCGAACGTTACTGGACAATCTTGAAGAGGGTCTTCAAGAAGACTGGTAAGTCAGCTGGGAACATGCAGGAGTTCAAAAAAATTTGGGCTCAAGCGTCCAAAAAATGCGATGCAACACTTGTCCGGAACTTGATGAAGAGCATTCGATCCAAAGTTCGAAAATTCGTGAAGGAATAACTTAAATTTCATCCGGTCGTCATTATGTTCAAGTTTAACCTCGTACAATAAAGGATCAATTTTTTGTATGAATAAAATATCGGGTTTCAACATAATTTGAAGAAAGTTTGTGGATAGCTTATTTTCGATACATTCCTTATGCTCATTTTCAAAAATTATATGATGTGATTTTCAAATTATCAGAACTTCTGAATTCCTATGAGGGGATAATAAAAATCTACAGTATTTCATGTTCTGATAGCTTCCTAATAGCTTTAAAAAAAAGTTCTAATAATGGATCTATCTGAACTCAAATGTAAAAAAAACCTGAATGGAGAAAGTTTATGATGATAAAAACCAGAACAACAAACCTTCATGATATACTGAAGCAAAAAATCACTCTCAAAACACAATCCATCATGTATTACAACCCATAATCAAACCTCTCAAGCATCAGTCAACGACCAACCTGAACACGAAACGAATCGCCCAGCAATGAATCTATCTGTTTATTTTCCACAAGGGTGCACACATTTACATGGGAAAACATATTCCTCGTCATCCCCTCCCAGAGTCCCGCTCTATGATGGGTAAGTTTTTCTTTTTTTTTGTTTTCACCAGTCCCAGAGGTGAGCCACAGTATAACCACATTCACTTCTAGCAGAATCTAAGCAAATACAAGACCGAACAAAAACGTGGCCGACAAAGCCAAACAACTTGACAGTTTATTTTGATTATTCGAGTCTACAAACCTGTGTCAAGCTTCTTCAGGGAAGCAATCCAAGAGTGGCTTTTTTTTGCTGATTTTTTCGGCAAACATGAAACACAAACAACCAACACATACCGGTATATAGCGGAATTCATTTGCGAAAGGATCGCCAGGATGTATATTTTCCAAGACCAACAGAAAAAGCCCCAAAGTTTAATAGGCTCGACGCCTGTTTTATTTGCTTCTGGCCATCACTTGAGACGACACTTTGTGATTCGTCAAAAGTGCCAAAGTATCAATTAAATAAACGATTATTCAGATACTTTCACGTCATCTGCAATCTATCTTCAGACGACGGCTCAGCTTGTAGGCGATGGGCGCATTTTTTTTTTTGTTTTTCCTTCTCCGCCTTAGCATCCATAATATTTAGAATGGCGGCCCGTTTCCACCGGCGATAATCGGCTTCGTTGCCGTGGCATCACTTTGTTCTTGGTGTAAAAATGGACGAAATCACTTCTCGAAAGACGTCGCACGGGCTGCTCGTGGAGAATTAAAAAAAAAAATCCGTCCTTCGAAGAAAAAGCAATGAAAAAATTAGGGTAAACGCATAGAAAATGATCAACAATCATAGATAGCATTTTTTACCACTTTTTACTTGAATTAATTATGGAGGCTTTTATATTAAGGCTGAATTCTTTGAAATGCAAAGGAGGTGTTTTCCCCCGGAGGAGCGTTTGGCACCCATCTACTCTGAGTAATAATTTTAACGTCATTGGAGCCTTCGAGCTGAGATAATTGTTCTTGGAAAATAAAGCAGCCTCTTCGAAAGTCGTATAGAGGGAAGTTTTGAATGATTAACGAATAAATCTAAGTGGTCTACAGTTTTTTTTTCCAAACCTGATTTCACCCACGTTGAACGAGAGTTCCTACCCAAGCAGAAAACATTTATATTCAACGAAAAAAAAAATCCACCTCCATCGTCGAAGCAAGCCGTGTAAAAAGGGATAATCCCTTCTGGATAACGATAAGTTTTTATCAAATGAGTTTAGCTGCCGTGGATGAAACCTGAGATGGTTGACTGCAGCCTTAGCTGGATTCGCTGCTGGTCCGTCAAGGAATGAGAAAAAGTCAGGATTAATCAAGCGGACCAGCCAGCGCTGAGGTTGCTGGATTAAATGATTATTGTGTTGGTGTTGCTGAAGATCCAAAGTGATTCGGGTTGGTGATTAGCGGAATATCCCGGTCCACAACAGTCAGTTGGTGGATATAATTTAACACGCTCGTCGAGGAAAACGAAAAAAAAAAGTTTTCAAGAGCTATTTCTTGTACTACTCTGAAAGATTCAATACTGTTTGCTCGTCTTGGAGTTTACCCCCTCCGGCCAATGTTCATCAATTGGTTCTTCTGAGAAGAAACCCTTCATGCTACGCAAAATCATCATTTGGATTCTGTTTGATGTGTAAGCGAACGGAATCAAAGAAAATGGAATCTTATTAGTGAACGTTGATTTTACTACTCTCCGGTTCCATGATTCCGAGGAAAACACAGATAAATAGCGCTCCGTACCCGGAGCTACTCAATATGCAAGAAGTTTGTTGAACAAATTAAGGCAGCCACTCTCGAATGCGATAAAAACCAAAAACCCAGTTCGTGTCTACGAAACTTCTGTTACTCTTTACACTGCTTTGAGAAAATCGGTTCTAGTAATGGCAGTGGTTGCATGGAGCTTGGCGGAAAATCCCGTACTAAGTGTCAATATTTACGTGAAAATTCCTTGCCTACTATGTTTCGTAGTCGCTCATAGAACATGAAACATGGAATAACGTGGTTGGCTGACGCCATATTAGTTTGTGTTATAGATGACTATTTCGTAGTTCTAGCAGATTCGAGGCACGGTTTTGCACAAATATGAGCTATGAAGTAATAGTAGCTGCATAGTAGATTTTGACGATTGAATTTTTTCGTTGCACATAGGTGGAGCACCAGGTAACGACTTAAGCACCGAGACCTAACGAAAGCACGGGGTTGACGTTAGCCTACAACGCTCATTTTGTAGTACGGTGCTTCACTAGATGGAGCACCATGCTGCAAAAAATGAGGCGTTGTGGTCAACCCCATTAACTGGAATGAGATGTCGGTAGGTCGTTACGTACCCTATATAGTTGCGAGCTTTTTAAATAATGAATTAGGGAAGTAAAATGACATACAGCAGACTCGAAGCCTCAGGCGTGATCTGGGGTGACATTGCGCATTTCGATAAGAGTGCTATTTTTTTCTCATTTCGACCACATTTGCCATTATCGATCTCGGATTCGAGCTCGAAACGAGTGAAACGTCGTAGGGAAGTACCGCTAGATCTTCGAGTATAATTGGCATTGCGTATCACTGAGTTCTAGCATTTTTGAGCGCGAATCAACTACAAATATTTCGTAAAGAAGGTAGAAGTTGTTCATCGCGCTCATAAATTAATTCATAGCTTCAATAAGATCGTAAAATACAAAACCAAATACGAATTTGATTGCACAAATTATCGGTTAAACGTATGCACGTACCAATATGTATATACGAATATAATGTTTTTAATAGAATTCAATCAATAATTATAGTTTATTTTAGGTCTACGGAATCAGGTACGGAATCGCCACGAAATGGAAATTTGAGCATCGTCTCCTCTCAGGTGGAATTCCTTACGGAATTCATGGAAGAAAGCCCAGAATTTGCTCGGGGTCTATTAAAAACTCCCGATGCCAAAAGAAACTCCCACTGATTGTGGGATCATTTGAAAAATGCGCATTACGAACGAGGTTCTCCGATGTGGGAAGTTTTCAGGGGCAAAAGGTAAATTCAGAGTTGTTTTTTGAAAATATTAACATTGGATACAGTCGACAGAGTGATTCAGATTCAATGTCAGTAACGACAGTCGTTTGATGTTCAAGTAGAATGAAAATTTTATTTGTCTCTCCTAGTTCAAACCACTACAGCTTTTCGCCAATGATTTAAGGTACGGGCGGACTTCAGTTAAAGTTAGAAACAAGAGTTCGCACCTCAACATAAACAGTTTAAAAAACAGGAGGAGGCCCACAATGAGACCGACATTTCAGCAATGAAGAAAGTGTGGTGAGATCCGCCGGGTTGAATGCCTCCGTTTCCGACATAGCTGCTGCAAAGATCGTTTTTAGATGTCGCAAGCCCTGTCAGAAGAAGCCTCCCTATGATGATGATACGGAACCGTACATTGTATGTAAAACTACAAGAGGAAATACGCCCCTATTGGGACTTTATGCTGGCTCTCAACTTAATGTTCTTAATACTACTTTCACTATTTTCGCATTAGTAAAATTATTTGGCAAGTACAATCATTATCTATGCCCAGAATCGAAAAATATTCCAACACGCAAAATTCATCTTCCCAGCAAACAGCGACAAGTAACAATACAGGGAAGTTCAAGAACTTCATGGAAAATCAGTGAACTTTATGGAAGCTCAACGAACATAGCAAATTCAACTTTAAGGAAGTTTAACGAACTTCAGGAATGTTCTACAAACTTCAGGGAAGTTCAACAAATTTCAATGAACTTTACGGATGTTGTACGAACTTCAGGGAAATACAATAAACTTCAGTTGAATTTTACGAACTACAGATACGTTGTGTGAACTTCAGGGAAGTTCAACGGATTTCATTGAAATTCAGTGAACTTTAGGAAAATTAAACAAATGTCATGAAAATTTATATGGGAAGGATTTATATGGGAGGAGTTTCAACGAACTTCATGGAAATTCAAAAAATTCAATTAACTCCTGGGATGTTCATCAAACTTTAAAAACTTCAGGAAAGTTCAACAGACTTCAGGTGAGTTAAAAAATCTTCATGGCAATTCAATGAACTTCAGGAATGGTCGAAGCAGTTCAGCGAAATACAATGCACTTCAGTTGAATTTTACGAACTACAGAAATGTTGTACGGACTTCAGGGAAGTTCAATGTTGAAAATTCAATGAACTTTAGGGACGTTTGACAAATTTCATGAAAATTTAAAGACTTTAATGAACTTCAGGAACGTTGAACGAACTTTCAGAAAGTTCTACGAATTTCAGGGATGTTCAACGAACTTCAGGGAAGTTCAACAAACTCAATGAAGTTCAATGAACTTCAGAAAAGTTAAACAAACTCAAGAAAGTTCAACAAACTCAAGAAAGTCTAATGAACTTCAGAAAGTTTAATGAACTAACTTTCAGGAAATTCTACAAATTTCAGGGATGTTCTACAAACTTCAGGAAACTTCAAGAAACTTTATGGAAATACAATGAACTTGAGAAAAAATCAACAAACTTCATGGATATTCAATGTTCTTCAAGAAAGTTCAACGAACTTCATGGAAATTTATTGAACTTCAGTGAAGTTGAACGAATCACAGCTGATTTTTTGCTGTTGAATGAATGCTATTTCAATTTTCTTCCCCAGATCCTTCATTTGCAATTCGGTATGGTGTTAATAGCCATGGTGCTAAACTATATCCACCATCACCTGAAAAGTAAATAAGTTAAAGTTCAGCATAACTTTCAAATCAAGTACCCAACAATCTTGAATCTCCATTTCGAAAATTTTCATCAAAATACTCTCGTTCTTCTTTCATACTTCATACAAATAAGTCATGAGCAGCACCACCGTAGCAGGAATTAACGGCCAGGATGCGATAGTTATGATCAGTTTTCTAATTAAAATAATAAACAAATGTCAGTCAAAACTCAAGCTGCATTAAATACTTACTACTAGAGAGGAACGCATTCAAAACAAACGACCTATGCCTAAATGGTTTCTAGCAACACTGCCAAACAAATACAGGTAGGTTAAAAACCAGCCCGCTACTCTCTTATACTAGACCCTATTTATTTACCACTATAGCATTACTATGAAATCCTTTCCTATTGAAATGCATATGTTCATCCTGTGTTGGTTTCAGAATTGGTATATGAGTACGATCTTGTATTTCATTTATGTGCATTAGACAACAATGAAACTAACATATTTCGTTTAAACTGTGACGCATGCCTCCACAAACCTTGATGCGTCCAAAACTACTACAGAAGTATCCCATAGCAATTGTAGAAGCATCTTAGAACAATTATATAATCACCCCAAAACTGCTCTAGAATCCACCCATAAAAATACTAGAAGCATCTCAGGACAATTGCAGACAAAATCGTCAAATGTCGCAAGGAACAATTGTAAACAATGACTTCAAACGTAAATCTCCTGGAAATGCCAGGTTACCAACATATATATCCACTACCGACGGGAAGGTAATTAGTCCCTGTTTCTGTTTCTGGTTCTATTTTTTTTTTGTGGGTGCAAGCAGATCCCAGAGAAATACGCTAGTTGTTATTGTTCTCAAATGTTACTTTCGGCCTTTTGACTATTTTGTCTAGAATTCTGGAACAGTCTCAGGACTACACTGAAGCATATCAGAACTTTTCGGGAAACATGTCGGAACATTGCTGGAATCATCTTAGGAGCATCAAAACCATTCCAGAGCTAATTAGCTAAGTAGGGATATACATAACTGTTAGGCAACACAATGCACAGTGGGCATAAATGGACCCAAATTCTCATTAATTTGGAGGGCGCAAGGTAGGAGTCCTAAAACTTATATTTTCTTTTGAAAAAAATGCGAAGAATCGAATGGTGTTGGACTCATTTAGGGTTGATCACAGTAGGTGTCCCAATTTACTTGTCTCTCCTCTCATTTTGAATGCAAACTAAATTATAACCCAAAATTCAATTCGGTGCTGCTATATTGATTTCAAGTGCACCGTTAATTTGCCGGATTACTGGCGCTGACCTTCAAAACTGCATGGTGCAGTTTATTAAATTCTGAGGGGAATCGGGTAAAATAGACCACTTCCGGAAGTCAACCCTAGATGAGACCAGCACCATTCGATTTTTCGGACATTTTTACATTTAAGTAGAATGTAAGTGAGAATAATTTTGCTGGCGCCAATCTTGAAAACCACATGGGTATGAGTTAATGCAAGTATGACGGGAAATCGGGTAAAATGGTCCACTTCCTGACATCAAATCAAGGTATAATTCAATCCATTCAATTTTCCAGCTTTTTCTGCAAATTTACAATGCACTAGGATTCAATATAGTAGCAACGAGTTAAATTTTTGGGTTATAATTCTAGTTTGCATCCAAAACAATGGGAGATATGGGCAAAATGGACACTTACTGTGGTCAACCCTAAATAGGATTAACATCATTCGATTACCTGATTGTTTTTCCAACAATATAAGCTATTGTTTGGGACTCCTACCTTGTGCCGTCTAAATTAATGGGAATTTGAGTATATTTTTGCCCACTGTCCAATATCGGTAATGGCCGGGTTCAAATCCTGATCTCGAATTTCTCGTGTTCCTGGGCATATACTATGAGACAGTACTTGTACACAGTACACAATCATACTAATGCAGGCATACAAAGCTCTCAATTAATAACTGTGGAAGTGCAATTAAAACACTAAGTTGAAAGCATTGCAATAAGTAATGGTCCTGAAATGTCAAGAACGGAAAGATCCAGAACTATTCCGGAGATATTCCCGGAATATTTCCGGGCAATTCTGAAAGCATACCATAGGAATTCTGATGCATCCCAGAACATCTTGTAAGTATTCTAGAACAATTATGGAAGCTTCTCAAAACAAAGAAGAGGTCTCGCTGAGGTAGGAAGAGTGTGTGGAAAAATTCTGATTCTCTCTTTACCACACTGAGGATATGGACATCACTGGTCTCTAGTAAGGTTGATCAGTTGCAGGATAGTGGCCCGATTCATTGGTTTTTAAGTTCCTCGGGCTCTGACATGATTTCGACACAGTCCGAGAGGAATCGCCATCTTCTTATATGATGACTTTTTATTCTTCAAATTGTGCACTGCTGGTTTTTGGTATCGATCCACTTGGTTTTCCAAGTTTCAAAACAGTTGATTTACGATGTAGGTCAGAGATCAATGAGTTGAATATCGGAACTGGTACAATCGTAATCTGCCTCTCAGAATTATCATCTTGAAAATATTTATTACTTGAACAAGTTACCAATATCCTGGTCTAGACATTCTTCGGATCAGGAATTGCAAAACGAAATAGTACACTCACTTTGATATTCAACTCCACGTGTGATTGGGATTAGTTGGTTCCAAAACTCATTATGCTGCTTCATAGCTCGTCTTAAGAACAAATTTCTTTCCTGGTCCATGTTTGCTTAAAATAAAAAAATACCCAAGTAAACACAAACTAGCAAAAATTCAAACGAACTGTCACAAAGCTTTGACCAACAAACTATGAACTAGTCCGTCCAAATGGAATAGTTCAGAGCTTACTAAAGGGTGTTTCGATCAAAATTTGGCAAAAACTTACGCATTTCCTTTCATCGTGCAATAATTTTTTTTGCACGTGTACGTGTAGCTTCCTGGATAGGAATTTTATACAAAGTTTGCGAAGAAATATTTGGTGTGGCAGGCCATCTGTACCTGTGACTTGAAGAGCAACATTTACATTGCAACAGGAACCACCAACCAGGAAAATTATCTGAGCGAGTGCCTACAGAAACGTCTACTTCTTGAAGCGACACAATTGTTCCGTTCTATTTTGGCCAGATTTAGCATCTTGCCATTGCGGAAAAAATGGAGTGGTATGCCCAACAACGTTCCGTTCAACAAGTGGTGCCTAAGGGCAAGAACCCTTCCAACACGCCAGAGCTCCGCCCAATCGAACAATATTGGGCCATCGTCAAACTTTAAGAATACTCAAAAGCGGTTGTGAGCGAGAAACAGTTTAAGGCAAACTGGCGTTCTGCGGCGAATAAAGTGGACAAGGAGACTGTACAAAATTTTATGGCAGGTGTTAAACGAAAGACCCGGCAATTCACATTCGGCAAAAAGGAAGCTTAGCTGAATATTTTTCCTGTATTAATTGAACTTGAAAAAGAAAAAGAATTTGACTTATTAATAAACACTTTGATCGACTCACACACATTACTATTTGACCAAATTTTGATCGGAACACCCTTTACTTAGAAACTATTGCTAGAGTGTACACACGACAACGGGCACGGTTCTATATCTTAGCGTAAAACTATCGCTTGCAAGTCATAATTATGGGTTATCGCTACATAGCTTAGGTGTTCCTATGAACTATTACATTGTTTTCTAGCATATAGCTCACTATATACTAGAAATAGCTGCCAGGTGACGACACTTAAAGAAACGTTTGCTATGATTGATCTGGCAAATAGTTCAGGTTCTGCCTGCTTGACTGGAAAATATAAATACGAAGAAAGCCAAGCAAAACAGCACAACTTGAATGCCTCACTTGAATGACAAGTCAGCTTCTGTTCCGAACCAATTATGCACCAGCGAATGCCGAGATCCGACTGAAATCGAGTAACAAAAGCCAATCGACATAATTTACCGGGCGGTTTCGGGTTGTTCGTTGGAGTGAATTCATCTCTGAAAGGTACAATTTCCGCTCCTTCTGCCTTGCGCTTCGAATGATGAAATCGAATGATGTTTCGTTCGAAGGGATAATCCTATTCCAGAAGTGAGGCACTGACCTTCCGTGCTCCGGAAGTATCGCAGCACCCGTGGAAATTTAGGAAAACCTTAAATCGGAAGAGACCGTGGGGAATTCCGATGATTCATTCGGTCTACTGAGCATTTTTTAAAGCAGATGGACGTCCATCTGGTGCCACAGGTGCAGGGCGGTGGTATCAACTGGCATGCGGAAAGATTAACCGCAGGATTTTTTCAGATTTCAGTCAGGACCGATGATTGATTGATTTTTCGTTCTGCGGTCCCAAAGGAACCAACAGGGTACAAGAAAAAATACAATGAAATTTAATTTTGTTGCATAATCAATCATCATGGAATGTAAGAATGGGGTTCATACTATGAGATATGGGATAAATTTCCCAGGAGAGTGAAGTCAGTGCTAAACTAAATAAATTGTTTTTATCACTGTAATGGAACGACAGTCACGGACAATCACTTTGATACCCTGTTAACAAAAATGCATCGAACATCGAATGTAAAACCATTGTTTTAATCGTCCTAAAACCCCCTGATTTTTTAGGTATGTGTAAAAGATGACTGTTTTGTTCATTTTTTCAAGCTTTCTAAGTGAGCTGATTGCTTTCTCTCAACTAAGCGCACTACCTCAGTTTCTTAATTGGGCGATTTCGATGCCAGTACATTTGAACTTTCTAGACCAGACCGGGATTCTAACTAAGTCTCCTTCAGGATGATGTTGCTTTGAAGTTGGGGATTTTTTTATTATCGTACATATTGGGCCGAGGGGTCTCAGATTGTTACGAAACTTTGTCCACGCGTAGGGTTTGTGGATATATGAACAAAAATCAAAAATCAAAAAACCAAAATCGAAAATTATGGGGTTGCCAGTTTTCCTGGCACACGCCAATTGAAGTATTCAAATTTCCCGAACATCACTTACTTCAAAAATTCATAACTCAAGAACGATTAATTGTAAAAGAGTTTTTCTCTAAGCTGTAATAAAATTTTCTAAAAAATTTGGAAAAAATAGAATTTAAACCAAATTTCCTTCAAATTTTCCACAGCGCAGGATTTTTTAGAAAAGCCGAAAAAACCATTATTTTAGTCATGAATTTTTTTCTTGTTATTAAGTGAATAAACTTACATTGTATAGCATATTCACTTGTAGCAAATTCAATGATTCAAAATTATGTTGAGTGCAAATGACATGAGACATGCATGCAACAAATGAACGTAATTATAAATCCTTAGTTTGGAAGAGTTTCCGCTTGACTAGAGCCCAGTACTTTTCTATTGGGCGAAGTTCTGGACAGTTAGGTGGAGTGGCTGTTTTTGCACGTACATATTTGATCTTTTGTAGCTTATTTTTCGACTATGAGCCTTTTTTAGTGAGGGTAAACACTTTCGATTAATGCATGATTAGGGCCTACAAGCCAATTGTAGAACAGAGAATTTAAACGTTGATTTCTCACGAATCTCGAAAACACTTTTGCAAATTGAAAGCAGGATCTGGTAGAGGAACATTTGCTCTATCATTTGGTGTAAATGTATATCGTTAGATATTCGAGAGAGATCAACGTTTAAATTCATTGTTTACAATTGGCTTTAGGCCTAATATCGAATAACTCGATAACTCTCAGAATTTTTCTCGTCAAATACTAAACACTAAAACGATAAGCTTGGAAATCAATAGAAGCAGAAAGTTGCCAAAAGGCACGATTGGCTTCGAAGGACTCTAATTTCACCAAATCTTTCAATTTTAACATTTAATGTATGAGCATTGATTGATCTCTTTAGAGGGTTCAACTTGTTTGATGAAGTTATTGGTTCCAGTAGTTAAATAGTTTGTACAATGTGGTTAAGAAAATTGAAAGTTAGGAAAAGTTGAGATTTTGTTTGAAAATGGAGGACGTCTGAATACTATTTGTCAAATTGTTTTCGTTAATTTCACTAGTTTACAAAATAAATCAAAAGTGATGAACTTTATAATTAGACAAATGTTTCCTTTGTGAAACTTTATGCAGAGTATATAAAAAGTCCGTCAAAAAAAAATTATAGTAGAGCAGTTTTCGATATATGGATAAAAGTTGATTTTATAATATATGAACAAACACACATTTACTTAAACGAAAATATCTCCAACGCGTGTGATCCAATTTCTAATGTTTTGTCATGAAATGAAACAACATTAAATTTTACGCCGATTTTTCAACATCGCAATATTCTAGGAGAAACAGTTTCGACGCTATATAAAAGTATATATAATTTTTTTGCGTTTTTTTTTTGGAGATTTGTAAAAAAAATTGTGCTAAACATATGATTAATACCAACATGACGTCAACAAAAAAAAATACAGCATTTGTAGCTTAAAGCCAAAAAAGACAATTAGAGCTCAATGGGCTTTAACATGGAAGGAATCGTATGAATCAAGGACAATGAAGAATCGCATGAATTTGAGAAATCATAAGCAACACTCTTGGAAGATTTGCTCCGATCTTAAGGTTGTTGCCATGTTGACTGAGTTACAACAGAGATACACAAAATACATGTGCTTTCTCTGGAAATGGGACAGCCGAGCACGTAAGAGCATAACGTTCAAAAAGACTGGCCAAAGAGGACAAGCTTGACTCTTGGGAAAGAAAACGTAAATGTGACCCTCTACGTGGATTTAGATCAAATCATTCTCCACCGTTACATATAAAACATGGACTCTTTAAGAATTTTGTAAAAGCGTTGGAAAGAATGGGCACTGCATTTGAATATCTGAAATCAGTATTCCCAAACATATCGGATGCAAAGATTAAGGAAGGTGTTTTCGTGGGCCCTCAAATAAAAAAATAATAATAAACTTTAAGAAAATAGATAATAATAAATGTAAAAATAACTAATCAAGTTACCCATGTTTTATGTACATAGTTTATAACTCCTTGTTCTTCATGACTATAAGTGTGAACATGTCATTGAAAATCAATTTCATCCACTCACATTTGAATTGTGCCTCTAGTGTTCAAGAATGACAAAAAAACGATGTGTGTGTGGGGGGGGGGGGGTTTGAGAGAGAGAGAGAGAGAGAGAGAGAGAGAGAGGGAGAGAGAGAGGGAGAGAGAGAGACAGACAGAGAGAAAATTATATATACTTATAAATAGCGTCAAAACTATTACTCCTAGAATATATTTTTTTTTTTATGAATTCATTTATTTGTACAGGCTCAATCGAATCAACTTTACAGAGCCAAGTTTTCATGTTTATATACATCAGTTATCTTAGAACTAAGGTTAAGGGGTGGAACCGATTACTCGCGGCCGTCTCGAGGTTAATAGGAATTACAATTTTATGGGTGGGAAAATTGGGGTGGAAATTTTGAACAAAGCATAAGGAACAATGGTTTTCTTATATCTGGAACATCAAATTACAATTTAATTGAACGTTTTTAATTAATAAAAAAAAAATCTCTCACTCACACACACACCCACACACACACACACAACCACACTCTTACACACAAACGCAATCACACACTGGCGCACGCATTCCTCACAAATTTAACCTAAACAAGTAAGTTAATCAAACTACAATCTAAGGCTAATGTTAGTCAACAACACATAAATGAGTTTCATAAACTCCAGATCACGTGCAGCCAAAATATCTCGAACAGGTACATTGGGTTGTTTACCTCGAGCCCGAAGGGAATCATAAAGTTTAGATCTGACTCCACGATGCTCAGCACGAGACCAAACAATGTGATCTGCGTCCTGATAACCTTGTCCACATTCACAGAGATTGCTGTCGCTCAGCCCAACATGGTATAACTGAGCGTTCAAAGAATAATTATTGGACATGAGGCGAGACATCACACGGATGAAGTCTCGACCCACATCCATACCCCCTAAACCAAGATTTCTTCGACACCTTTGGGATGATAGAATGTTGCCATCGCCCCAAATCTGTTGACGAAAAATAGTAAAAAATTCATTAAAGGCGATTTGTCGATCGTAAATATCGCCTTCCATAGCGCCCACCTTTGCAAGCGAGTCCGCTTCCTCATTGCCCGGAATTGAACAATGAGATGGGACCCATACAAAGGTGATGATAAAATAACGCGAAGATAAAGCACTTAGAAGCTCCTGTATTTTCATAAGAAAATAAGAAGTGTGCTTTACCGGCCTCAAGGAGCGAATAGCCTCTATAGAACTAAGACTATCCGTGAAAATGAAGTATTGATCCGGTGTAAGTGAGGCAACAGTTTCTAAGGAAAAATGAATTGCTGCCAATTCTTCGACAAAAACAGAACAAGGTGCTTGAAGTTTACGAGCGACGCTATAATTTTCATTGTATACACCAAAGCCAGCGGAATCCTCTATCAAAGATCTGTCAGTGAAAAACATTTTGTTGGAATCAACTGGTCCAAACTTTGCAGCAAATATCACCGGAGCAATCATAGGACGATGATGCTCTGGGATTCCACGAAGCTCCTGTTTCATGGATAAATCAAAATGAACCGAATTTCCGAAATCGAAGAAGCAAACATGATTGGGAATATTCAGCGAAGGGCTGACATCCTGTGTTATGTACAAATGGTACAACGTCATGAAGCGAGTTTGAGGGTTCAACTCAAGGAGCTTCTCAGAAGTTTCGATTACCTGAGGGTTCATAACTTCACACCTGGTGAGGAGCCGGAGAGATAATTCTGTAAGCCGATCCGAGAGTGGTAACATGCCAGCCAGCACTTCAAGACTCATGGTATGAGTCGAGTGCATGCAACCTAACGCGATACGAAGACACCGATACTGAATACGTTCCAGTTTGATGATGTGCGACCGAGCCGCTGACTGAAAACAAAAACTACCGTATTCCATAACCGACAAAACCGTTGTCCGGTACAACGTTAGAAGATCTTGTGGATGCGCTCCCCACCAGGTCCCGGTAATTGTGCAGAGAAAGTTGATCCTTGGCTGGCACTTTCGCTTCAGATACTCAATATGGGATCTCCAGGTGCACTTTGAATCGAACCAGACCCCAAGATATTTAAATGACATAGAATGAGTTATCGGTGTACCCCAAATTTGAAGCTTCGGTTGTGCAGGGTTATGCTTCTTAGAAAAAACTACCAACTCAGTTTTCTCCGTAGAGAATTCGATACCTAGCTCTAGAGCCCAAGTAGACAAATTGTCTAAGGTATCCTGCAAGAGTCCTTGTAGATCGACACCTTTGGGTCCCGTGACAGACACTACGCCGTCATCTGCAAGTTGTCTCAACGTACAGTTGTCATTCAGACAACTGTCAATGTCTTTGACATAAAAATTATACAAAAGGGGGCTTAAACAGGATCCCTGGGGGAGACCCATGTAGCTAAATCGAAAAGCTGTAGAGGTTCCATGAGAGAAGCTCATATGTTTCTCTGACAGCAAATTGTACAAAAAATTATTCATTAATGGTGAAAAGCCACAAGCGTGGAGTTTGTCTGAAAGAACTTCAACAGATACTGAATCAAAAGCCCCCTTTATGTCCAAGAATACAGAAGCCATTTGCTCTTTTTTAGCAAAAGCTAACTGAATATCCGTGGAAAGCAACGCGAGACAGTCGTTCGTTCCCTTACCCCTACGGAAACCATATTGAGTATCTGAAAGCAGGTTATTCGTCTCAACCCATTTGTCCAGACGGAAGAGGATCATTTTCTCCAACAATTTTCGAATACAAGATAACATCGCGATGGGTCGATAGGAGTTGTGGTCGGACGCGGGCTTACCAGGTTTTTGAATGGCAATAACTCTCACCTGCCTCCAATCATCCGGTATAAAGTTGAGCTCCAGAAACTGATTAAACAAGTTCAACATGCGCCTCTTAGCGACGTCTGGGAGGTTCTTAAGCAAGTTGAACTTGATCCTATCAGCTCCTGGAGCCGTATTGCCACACGAAAGGAGTGCGAGAGAAGTTCTACCATTGAAAAGGGTTGGCTAATCTCATCTATCGAATTCGTGTTTCGCGAGGAATCATCCGTGCCGGCACCGAATCTGGACAAACTTTTCGCGCAAATTTAAGGATCCATTGATCCGAGTACTCCTCGCTCTCGTTGTTCGTAGTTCAGTTACGCAGCCTTCGCGCCGTGTTCCAAAGAGTACTCATCGACGTTTCGCGCGATAGCCCGTTCACGAATTGTCGCCAGTAACTGCGTTTCTTGGCCTTGATGAGGCTCTTAAATTCTCGTTTGAGAGCCGTGTACCTTTCAAAGTGCTCAGGTGTTCCACGTCTACGAAAAACTTTGAACGCGTCAGACTTTTTGCGGTAAACCTCAGTGCATTGCTGATCCCACCATGGGGATGGAGGTTTCCTGCGAAATGACGTCCCTGGAACTGGTCGAGTTTGAGCTTCAAGCGCGCTTTCCAAAATCAGGTTGGAGAGGTTGTTATATTCCTCCAGCGGTGGAAGCCCTTCTACCGTTGTTACGGCTTCATCTACTGCTGTCTTGAACCTTGTCCAATCGATATTACGAGTTAGATCATACGTGACGTTGATGGATTCCGGCGGAGTGAGCCCGGTGGCAACCGAAATTTTTATAGGCAAATGATCACTACCGTGGGGATCCTGGATCACATTCCACGTGCAGTCCAACGATAATGAATTCGAGCAAAGTGTGTGGTCTAACCTACTGCCAAGTGAGGATGGACCAGCCAAGCGTGTAACTTCTCCATTGTTGAGAACTGTCATATTGAAGTTTAGTGAAACTTTAGTGATCGTCAGTCGGTGCGAATCAAAACAAACCCAAAAAAGGAGAGAGTTCCTCTCCCATGTGCGCATCAGTAAACAGAGTGCACACAATAGATCGCTAGAATAACTATACAAGCCACAGTGGTACATGAGCGTCTTCCAACCGGACATTTTTGCCTGTTGAAGTGGCGGACTTAGTCCGTGCTTTAACCTACCCCGCAGTGGGATGTTAGGCAAAAATGTCGTTGGTTCGAGTACCACCGTATACATGCCCTTTTCGCTCAATTTTCATAAAAAACATCTGTTACATTTCCAATCCTGCCGCACACTAGCGGAACTATCAAAACTTTCTCTTCATATCTTTCATTCTAGCCAAAAACATTGTTGTTCACTCTTGGTGCCTCATGGTGATGAGCGAACATCTCCTTCTACATCATATTGAAGTTGTCACAGAGGTCATATATCAAAGAAGAACGGTTGTCATCGTACAGTTCTCCCCAGCCTGTACCGTGAGAGTTAAAATCGCCCATGATCAACCGCGGAGCAGGAAGAACCGAACAAATATCTGAAAGTTGTTTTCGGTTAATTGGTGCTCTAGGAGGAATGTACACGGAAGCAATGCAAAGGCTTTTAGTTTCTAATAACAGCCTGACATGCGACAACTTCAATACCTGGAATTGGAGGAAAATTCACTCTATAGAAGGAGTAGCACTTCTGATCCCCAAGAGTACTCCTCCTCCACGTGAATCCTCACGATCAAGACGAATAATGTTGAAATCGTGAATCGGAAGATCGATTTCGGGCGAAAGCCATGTTTCATCAAAGAGCAAATGCATCACAACCGGTAGTGTGAGCTAAAAATTTAAATGAATCCAATTTAGGAGACAAGACTTCGACAATTCTACTGCAGAACAGTGATCAAATCCCCGACCTCTTTTGGCAAATTATCCATCGAAGGAAATGATAGCTGCAAGGAGGGGCCACTTTAATGTTAATTTCTTCAAAAAAGTTTTCACAGTTGGAAGCATTGCCATAACAATGCTTTTAAGAGGGTCAGACATCTCGAGGTACTTGAAAATACCTTCCACAATATCATCGAACGAGAACAGCCCAGATGAAGGGGGGGCTTCTGTTCTTAAAATCGAGGCATCAGGGGATTTAGATGTCCCCGGGAGAGATGGGAAGTCCTGTGTGTAGTTGGCACTACGAAAACCAGGAGGATTCAGATTATCCTTCTTTACACTGCTCTTTGGATTGGGCATGTGGATTTGAAGCTTCTGTTCAGCTGCTTTCCCTGCTCGGATGCGTCTTCGCTTCCGTGGAGCACCTCCCGGAAAACTAAAGGATGTCCTCTCTTCAACCAAATCCGAATCAGACTCGTCATCTGAAAGAGGAGCGAAAGGATTTGTATTGGTATCGGGTGGCGAAGCTTTCTTAAGCATTTCTGCAAAAGATTGCCTTGAACGTTGTTTCAGAGAACGTTCCAATTTTTCTCCGCGTTGTTTATACGCCGGGCACGACGAGAGAGCATGAGGAGGAGTTCCCTTGCAGAAAACGCGTTTTAGTGTATTATCTGCACAGGGACCAGCCTCATGTTTCTCCCCGCAAGTTGAGCAGCGCGCTTCATTGCCGCAATGGGAGGCCGTATGCCCCATCTGCTGGCAGTTTTGACAAATCATCACCCGGGGTACAAACAACCGCACAGGTAGCCGAAGTTTGTCCAGTTCTAAAAAGTTAGGGAGGGCAGAGCCAGAAAAGGTTACCCGAAACGAGTCTGTGGGGGTAACTTTTTTGTTACCCTCGCTGTGCGATATTTTCACTAGTTTTCTCACTTCCAGTATCTGAACTGGGGGGAGCAGAGGGTTCTTGAATCGGCCAACCGCCCGCTTCTTCAAAATTTCAGGGCACAGACTCGCCTCTGTGACCACTCCTACAATCTCCACATCACGAGCTGGAATATAAACTCGATATTCGAGTGTAAAATGCTGGGAAGCAGCAATCTCATTAGCCTGCTTCAGGTTAGAGACGACAACACGGAGTTTATTAAATTTTACTTTCGTGATCTCTGTCACGGCTGAAAATCACTTCGTCAGATCAGTAGTGATTTGATACACATTCAAAGGTTTTATTTTGGGCTGAAAGTAGACAACCCATGGACCGACCGAGTCAACCGGATACGATCGCGGTCTGAATATTTTTTGTGCCTCCCCATCATCGGGTGGCAAAGGCACTTTTTCAGCCAAACCGTCCATGTCGAAGAAACCTCTTCAACATGCACGATTTGCCGAAAATTTAAATCACACACACACACACACACACACACACACACACACACAAAGAACACACAAATTAAACTCTAGTGGGATGAGGGACAGGAAAAATAAAACTTAACTAAATTACTGTTCTGTTGCTGCTGCTGCTGCTGCTGCTGCTGCTGCTGCTGTATGCGTGAACGTCGCACTTCTATGCGGGGAGCGGGGAGCGGTGCGCTGATGCGATCGCCTTCGGGTGCACTCGCTCAACGCTGTCGGATGACCGTTGGCGATGTAGTGGTGTATCGCTGGTTAGCGTCACCACGCGGAGATGAAGCGAAAATAAGCGGGACGATTATTCGCCTGCTAGCACTAATTGATTTTCTAATTGCACTGCAAAACCACTAGAACTACTTAGAAAAAACTCTTTTTTCACTCTATCCACTGGAGTGGATCAATTTTGAGAAAAAGAACTAATAGTTTCGAAGGATCGCACTCGAATAAATCTTCCCAAATAACGGAGCGCTGGATCGAACGAACTTTTTCCTTTCGCTGAACGAAGTGGAGTGGTACTCCTAGAATATTGCAATGCTGAGAAAATCGATGTTGAATTTAATTTTGCTTCATTTGATGACAAAGTATTTGAAATTAGATCACACGCGTTAAGTAAATGCGTTTTTGTTCATTTATAAAAAAACATCAACTTTTATCTATATCTCGAAAACTGTTCTACTTCAATTTGTTTTGATGGCTTTTTTTATATTCAGCATAAAATTTGAAAATAGAAATGTTGATCAGCTTACTGAGTACATAAATGCTCTAAACTACAGTTTTTGGTGTTAAAATCGGGATGACCAGAACCGCTGTGTGTGGATGTATCCGCGAGTGTTACGTAATATGTACATGAAAAATTTGACCAGATTCCATGCCGAATAAACTGAGTTTTCAGTGACAGTTTTTTTTTTCATTGCGTCGTCCATTGTTTAGTAAAATGGGCTTTTCCATGTAGTTATACGGATTTTTTTTCCTTTTTTCTTCTTTTTTTTTGTGTAATGTTAAGATCCCAAGCTGGAAGGGGGCGATCCTAAAATTTCCAAATGTTGCACATAGTCAAATGATGCTTGGCCTTTATAACTAAATGTGATGGGATTGGGTTAACGCGTACTCACTCGGGATTGATCTCTCATATGCGTCCGTCGAACCATTTTGAACGCCCATGCGCGTCGCATGTTGCCAATCACTAATGCCTTCTCTGTTTTCTCTTTCAGGTTCTTTTGCACTCTTCCTTATAAAACGACCGCGAACAATGCCATATAAGGCAAGCATAGCGGGTTTGAATGGGAATCCTTTAAATAACCCAGATACCTTGGTGGAAGAAGAACGCTAACCAGTCAGACCTCACAAAGGATTTTCAGACAATTGAGAGGTGGTAAGTGCTCTCAACACGCGGAGCGCAACAGGTAACTGTTATCCATTTTGTCCCTATATCACTTTATCTTGAACTGAGATCAAATATAATTTAATCTTATTATGAATTATATATACACCCATAATAAAAAAGCAAGATTGTAATGCAATTTCGCATGATTTGGTTTCATTTCTCGTAATGGATCGCTACTTGGAGAAAAAATGCAACATTGGTCGTGGGCAAAAAAGCAACACATCAATTCGATTAGAAAAATTCAATGCGTGCGTGAGGTTTTACAGTTGATTAGTAGTAGTAATTTCAATGGCTCACAAAAAAACTAAGATCCGCTACTGAGAGTCGAACCGCGACCACCAGCATGACGGCTTTTCATGTATCCATCCAGTCACCAGAACAAGTTGAGATGAATTGAATAAACGCACTACAGTTGCTTCGGTTCTTCGAGGCACTTAACGGTTCAACAATGAAGCAAATGTCGGTCGCACCCACTTACATGGCTTCGTTTATTTCATAAAACGCATGGTGAGCGAGAGGGCGATAGGAGGGCGATGACGAGTGCAAATAAAAATAGAACACTTGACAGTGGAATAGCAAAGTGGCATATGGCGTAGCGGCGTTCTCTGCCATTGTCTCATCCATATTGAGAAGTTGTTGACCGTTGAACAAAAATCCAACGGTTGCTGCGACTGTCGAGGCACTATGCACACAGCGATAACCGCTTGCACACACTTGCATGGCTTTGTTTATACCATAAAAAGCTTTGTGGATCATGAAGTGCAGGATTGCCTTTTCAGAATCGTACAGATTTCTCAAGATATGATTGCAAAAACTGCAATTGCATTTTTTGCTACAATTTCAACTTTTCGGTCATGATCACATCACTTATCAAGGTAAATCCTGATCCATCAAGCCCTACCCTACTAACCTAGAAAACCCTCCTTCCTGTGACCTTTGTGAGAATGCACAGGTTAACACGGTTCCTAAACAACAAAGGTCACACTAACTTTCCTTCCCTATTCCCACCTGATTGCAAGAACGTGGCTGGTGCCGTTATTGATTATTAAAGAAATTGGATCACTGAAACCTGAAACGTGTACAGTGCGAATGGTCGGTTACTCCCAGCTCCATTCACTTGATTCTTTGTGCAATTTCACTGATTCAGCATAGCATTCCATAGCATCAGAAATAGCAACCATTGATACGAGCTGTCAGTCAAGCAAAGGTAACGTTATGAAATCAGCGCCCTTCTCCGTCTCGCCTGAGTATGGTTAGGCAAATGAGCTTGAGGCAAATGGCTGTATTCATAAATTGCGGAAAATTTGTTCTGCATCAATTCATCTATTTGAGAAAAAAAATTATGACATTTAACTAATCATGTTTTTTGTTGTTGCCTAAGGACACGTAATCAATTATAATGTTTGATAATTTGAAATATCCCTCTTATCTTGGCAGGTTTTGAAAATTGAATAGAAGTAGTTTTGAAATTGAGTTAACGGCTTTTGTTGAGCAGTATTTCGAAGCAAACGCATACACTTTGCCACACATCCACACAGCGGGGTAGGTAAGAACAGATTCGCCACCTTGACGGGCAAAATGTATCCACTTGATCGTGCTCAAATACGGCCAATGTGTTTAAGGCCTTATAGACGACCAAGAACATATTGCAATGTTGCAATCAGACCAAAACCAGTGTTGCCTCTTTTGTACGCCGAAGTTGTCTCCGTTGTATTCGGTCCATGGCTGCACCTCGTCAGCCTCGCTGTCTGCGGAGAGTCCGCCGGTCGCCTTCTACTTGATTGATCCACCATGCTCGTTTCGCGCCCTTTTCTCCCTGTGCGCGTCGACTCGTTTTCGAGAATCATTTTAACTGGGCTGTCGTCCGACATTTTTACAACATGCCGAGCCCATTGTAGTCGACCGATTTTAGCGGTGTGTACGATGGGAGGTTCTCCCAGAAACTGATGCAATTCGTGGTTCTTTCGTCTCCTTCACGTTCCGTCTTCCATCTGCACTCCATAACATATGCAATGAACCTTCTGAAAGGTCTACAGTCATTATTTCATAACTTTGCCTGCTTCTTCTGGCACTGTCCTGAAGTTCAGAATATTGTGATTCTCTAGGTCACCCAAACTTGTCCTGGTAATTCAAAGTTTGAATATGTTGATTGATTGATTGATTTATCTTTATTAAAGAGCCTTTCAGCCACAGCTGGTTCGGCTCCAAAGTTTGAATATGTATTCAAACATATTAAATTTTTTTTTTTCAAAGGTCACAAACATTCTAAAGAAATATGACATGTTCTAGGTAATCCGAACTATCAATTCACGCTGGTCACCAGTTAAGGGAGTTTTAAAGCTTTCCATCGAACCCACCACTGCAATCGATCAGTTAGTGACCCGAGTAGTGACCAAAGAGATAGAACGTACGATTGTTCTGGTTAAACAGTTCGTTATTATCATCCCAAAAACATCGCATCCAGTTGTTAACTTAACTGAATGCGATGTTTCGGGTGTTTATGAGTGTACAAAAAATTAGTGCGAAATCACCTGAAGTGGTTCGATTTTTCTGTAACGTCACGTGTTTTAGTGTATACTTTATATATAGTGCATTATTACGGGGGTGTGGCGTTTGTCATATAGACGTTTGACATATGGACCTTTGGTATGTGGATCTTTGGCCGAATGGATGTTTGGCGGAATGGACGTTAGGCCGAAAATTGTCTATCAGCATGTATGTATTGCTGAGAAAAGGAAATAAGAATTCACAAAAATATTCTCAAACGCATAAGATCTAAAAAAGAAACCAAAAAAATAATCTCTAACACATTTTTTTTAACTATAATTTAGAAGAAAAATTAGTAATCTCCATTTAATTCCAACTACCTTTGCTTATCTTCGACAGGTACGCGTATTTCGTCTACAATGTGCCGACTTCTTCAGTGTCTCGTACTAATAACTCGACTGAATTAGTACGAGACACTGAAGAAGTCTGCACAATGTAGACGAAATACGCGTATCTGTCGAAGATAAGCAAAGGTAGTTGGAATTAAATGAAGATTACTAATTTTTCTTCTAAATTATAGTTACAAGTATTCCACTAAACAGCTCAAACCCTCTTGGATTCACATTTTTTTTGTAAAGCTGTAAAAACCACTGCGATCAATTAGAGGAATATTGTGGGAACACATTAGGTAGCATCCCGATGTAGTGAAATATTTTAGATGTGTGCGCATTTGCCGTGAAAAGCATTCTGATGAGGTTTCAATTATATCGATTCGCTGAAAACCGAAATATTTGTGTTCAAAACGGCAAATATTGGTATTCGGCTATTTGGCCATATACACGAAAAGACAATGTTTTGAAAACATTTTTGACTCCTGGTTTTAGCTGGAAAAATGTATAATGTTTAGAAGCTAGGCGAAATGGGTCATTATTTTTAATAATCTTGAATAAATATGCAGTTCTTTCGAAAGATACCATCTTTTGATTCTCTGCACATGGGCCTTTTATATCGATACATATTCATGTATCCGAAAGTAAACTGCTGAATCAAGCGCTTATCGGTATACCACTCTTATCTGATATTTATCCTTCTTTCAAGCATGTGCAGTTCCTTGGAGTTTTACTGATAAATGATCAATTTTAAAACGACTGGTAAATTTAATGACGAAACTAATATTTGACAATTTTAAGATTTCATAAATATGCTCTTTTGTTATTTAAGTTTTGAAACATTTTTGAAATCGAAAGATTAAAAGGTGTTTGATATTTGACAAACTGAACGACATTGTAAAGGCGATTGCTGCTAACTTTAGATCTGATGGAAAATGAAGATATGATTTGATTTTGACTATTTTTTCACATATCCATTGTTAGAGATATATAACATATGAGTTTTTCATCTCTTAAGTTCCTGGAAAAATTGATTGGGTAAAACAAAAAATCAGGCCTCCAGCAAGAAAACTGTACTGTATTTTTTTTTCTCCAAATTTGTATTCAGCCTTACTGTCATTCGGCAAAACGTCAATTTGGCCAAACGTCCATTCGGCCAAACGTCCAGTCGGCCAAGCGTCCAGTCGGCCAAACGTTCAGTCGGCCAAACGTCTGTTTGGCCAAACATCCGTATGCCAAACGGGGTATCATCCATGTTTTTTTCGTTCTATTATTGTATGTATGGTAGCCACCATCCCTTCTAAGACCTTGTCATGTATGCAGTTCCACTCAATAACAAGATCATCAATTGAGCTTGTAACCTTTGACGAATGTTCCAGCCTTATATTCTATATTTTGGTGTCAGTTTGATCATTCATTTTATCTAAAAATTGTACGTAAATGTAAAATAAATGCAAGAATTCCTTGAATTATATAAAACGATTAAATTTTATGACAAATTGATGAACTCCAATGCCCTTAGATTTTTAAATATTTTTGGGCCGTAAAGGTTTGTGAATCGTTGTCACGCTTCATTTTGGGAAAACACAAATCATTCCAAAAAAGAGGAAGCACGATAAAAATATGCTATGTATCGTCAAATGAAACGGCTCACAACTTTACGTGTCAGGTAGGAGTTGTGCAGATAGGGATTTCGAACACACCAGTTAGTGCAGGGAATCAGGCAGCTCTACTGCTCGAGTATTGTTGTAGCGGAGAACACTACCAACTGCTCGACACACCCGAAGTGAGAAAATCCCGAAGGCGCGCAAATCATACGATACGCACGTCATCGATGGCCTGATGATCGTATGATGATATGTGACTACCTAGATTGAAATCTGGGTGATCTATATAAGAGACCTCAATCCTTTGTAAGGGTCTCTTGTATCCTGGGAAGTGAAGAAGATTGGTGCGTAAAGAGTTCAGCAAGTGAGAATCAAACCCGTCTTTTTTTACCGGAATTAGAAGTTTAAAAGAAAGAGGACAGTTAAAAATTTAAACTCCGGTTGAATTCTCAACTAAAACGTTAAAAGGGCTTAGCCCTAAGTGTGACTTAACTCGCCAGAAACATTTATTTATTACAGTGCTAAAAGTAGTGACCACGTGGTGGTATACTGGATTTCCTCATCAATAAATTGAGGCCAGTTAGTAAACCCAGTGTGCCGAGAGGTCGTCTTCCGGTTTAATCGTTTTTGTCGACACGGTAAAGAACTGTCCGTGAAGTTAGCGAACCGGCTAGGCAAGGTGTCGCGGGACGAGTTAAGTTTAATTCCTCTCGAAGACAATAGTGATTGTGAAAGTGAACCACTTCCCAGATGCGCTGAACCGGTCGTACGTCAACACACGACCTAGCACCTCGTTCGAACCGAAACAGTAACTCGGTCATGAAGCAATCCAGCAGCAAGAGAACGTGAGATCTGCGGTGGAATCAGCAACAGCGGCATCAGCGACGGAATCAACAGCGACATCAGCAACGGAATCAACGGCGGCATCAGCGAGGCAACAGCAGACATCGAGCAGTGAGTTAAAACGAAAGCTAAAAACATTTCATAATATAAATTCAATCAAAATCAAATTCATTTTTGTGATTCAATCAATCGTCCCTGGAATATAATTTTGGCTTGGTTTTCTTAACGTAACGCTTGTAAAACAATTCTTGCAAAAAAAACCGAAAGAAAAGTTTTAGGTTGAAATTTCGTCGGGTGGAAAAGGTGAGTTTCTTCTAGTACGGTAAACCGATCCTGAGATAAATAAGAGGTGAGTTAGCTGGGCTGACTAGTCAAGACGGCCACAAGTGAAAACGGGTGGAAGTCTTAATTAGTTACAAGCTACCGGTTTGTATTCACAGTAACGCTGTCTGAAGGGCCAAAAACGGTGGGGCGGACCCGTAAGCAGAGACACTTACGCAAAATCCATGGGAACATAAGATTCTCCTTCCAACGATACGATCCAACAAATCGGATAACCCACTTCGCAATACTTATTAAGCTTTCTATATGATGGCTTGTTAAGAAGGGTGCGTCATTCTCGCTGAAACTGTTGGAGTAGAATTCACAGCATCACAATCGAATCGGTAGGATAAGAAAATGATACTGTTTGATCCCTCCTAGACGCCGGTTGCCACTCCATTGTCCAATTCCAGCTTGAGTGATACCCTGATGCTCCCAAGCTTCCCAATATATTTTCAATGTGATATAGTAATAAATAAAATATAGTCAATAAATATTATAATGATGAAAATTATAGTAAATGAGAAGAAGTATGATAGTAACAAATCCATTTGTGAACCTAAATGTTTTGGACAATGTAGATACAAAAAAAATTATTTAAAATTATTTTACAAAACATGGGATATCCATAGATGATCTGAATTTATAAAACAAAGATATAAGAAATAGTATACCTAAAATTACGAAGTGTTGTTTAGATTCCTTGCATCGTTATATTTTTTGTAGTGAGTATCATTGGTTTTATAGTGGTTTAATTAAATGAATTTAAATGCAATAATATCACAAACCATAAAATAATAGAATGTCGTTATACTATAAAATAACAATACGAGCAAGCCATCACACTATATTAGAGTGTATATCGGTAGCTAAGCTGGTCATTCACTCATCGGAAGATTTCCACTAATGCAGCTTCTATTGGATTAAGATCGCTAAAATTAAATTTATTTTCCGCAATAATAGTCAGAGAACATAACAAGCGTTGCACGGTGGGCAAAAACGAGCCAAAAAACGGATCTTTTATGGCCGCTAGTTTCAGTCCCTTAGGATGAGCATTTCTAGTGTAAAAAATCCATTGGAGATGGTTTCAGCCACCGCACGACACGGGAAGTTGTCCATTTTGCCCGATTCTCCCCATGATTATACCTCAAACTCATATGTCATTTAGTTTTATACATTATACATTATTTTTTGATGTCACCAATATAACCTTATTTGCACTGTACTTATATAAAATTATCCGGAGAATAGAATGAAGATTATACTGCTTTGGTTTGACCTTCGGAAATGGTCCATTTTACCCGAATTCCCCTCATATTTTAGAAAACTTAAATAACATATGGTTTTGAGAATTGGACCCATCACTATTATCCTCATTTGCACTGTACTTATGTGCAATTATCCGCAGAATTGAATGAAGATGATACTGCCTAGGTTTAAACTTCGGAAGTGGTCCATTTTAGCCAAATTCCCCTCGTACTTGCGAAAACTTAAATAACATACGGTTTTGAGAATTGGACCCATCACTATTATCCTTATTTGCACTGTACTTATGTTAAATAATCCACAGAATACAAGCTGAAAAAATCAAATCGCCCGCAAGCAAACGAGAGCTTTGAACAGATGATGACATATTATTACGCCGTCCAAGAAAGTTTAGAAAGCCAAGCGTGCGAGGAACACAACGAGACGGGGACCGAAAGTGGAAAGAATCTCGATACGGAATCAGTGTACGAGGACAGTGACGAGGATTAGAACATAAATTCAATAAATTTTCTTGGTAACCTAAGTTGAGTGAACAACAAAATCATTTATTTTTAATCCATTTAAGAAAACTTCTGCGATCCTAATCGATGTGTGTTCTTTACAGAATTAAAAAAGTCAATTTCTAAAACTAATCGAAAAATAAGTTCGTAAAACATTGCGTAATATACGAGTTTACTCAAGTATGAGGGGAATTCAGGTAAAATGGACCTCTTCCTAAGGTCTAACCAAAGCAGTATCATCTTCATTCGATTCTGTGGATAATTTTACATAAGTACAGTGCAAATGAGGATAATAGTGATGGGTCCAATTCTCTAAACCCTATGTTATATAAGTTTTCGCAAGTATGAGGGGAATTCGGGTAAAATGGAAAGGTCAAACCACAGAAGTGTTCTCTTTGCTTTCTGATTTTTTGAAAACTAGAAAATGGTGACTGATTTTTTCACTCCAGGAAATCGACAATTAAGAAAACACACGGCCGTGAGCTCTAACTCAGAACGAGAGTTGCTTTTACTCAGTCGTGAACAGGGATTGAAATTTTCGCCGATCTGAGAAGAAAAATGTCCCCTTTCATCCTTGCTGAGAAAGACCAGATCGGCACAAAGAGCGAGAGATATTTGATCAAGCAAAATAATTCTCGTGAGAAAAGCAACGATGATAATATCTTTTCACTCTATAAAGAGAGCCGATAGTTTCGTTCCTTTTCGGCGTTACTTTTCAGGCGATAATGAATTTTCATTCTTCTCGAGAATCTGATTTTGCGCCTTTTACTAACACCAAAACAGCCGTTGCCGTTTGAACTTGTGCTATGAGTTACACGAACAGGTGATTCAAGCTGTGGAACCTTCTAAATGTTGGTAGATGATAATGTGTTCTCACCGATCTTGAAGTAGCGATATTTTCCTGCTTGGATGGGAGAGGATAATAAATTATCAGCGATCAATGACAGCCGATAATATTGTCGATGGTCTGCTCAGCAAAAAGCTGTTTGAGCGATACGTGGCTTATACGAGCCTTGAGCGATAATTTGAATTTCTGGTCGGTAGTAACTAGCGTGGCGACTAATACTCAGTTTTTGTTTTTTAAAAGTTGCGTTAGTATGAGTGTATGAGAGTACGAGTGAAATTCGGGTAAAATGGACCACTTCCAAATATCTAACAAAAACAGTATCATCTTCATTTGAGTCTGTGGTCAATTTTACATAAGTATAGTGCAAATGGGGATAATAGTGATTGGTCCAATACTCAAAACCTTGTGTTATATAAGTTTTCGCAAGTATGAGGGGAATTCGGGTAAAATGGAAAGGTCAAACCAAAGCAGTATTCCCTTTATTGGATTCAGCGGACAATTTTACATAAGAACAGTGCAAAAGGGGATAATAGTGATGTGTTCAATTCTCAAAACCGTATGTTATATAAGTTTTCTCAAGTATGAGGGAAATTTGGGTGAAATGGACCACTTAAAAAGGTCAAATCAAAGCAGTATCATCTTCATTCTATTCTTCGTATAATTTTTATAAGTACAGTGCAAATGGGGGTTATATTGGTAACATCAATGTATAAAACTAAATGACATGAGTTTGAGGTATAATCATGGGGAGAATCGGGCAAAATGGACAACTTCCCGTGTCGTGCGGTGGCTGATTTTTTACACTAGAAATGCTCATCCTAAGGGACTGAAACTAGTGGCTATAAAAGATCCGTTTTTTGACTCGTTTTTGCCCACCGTGCGTTGGTACAATATATATTTGACATTCACTGGTTTTACTGAAAATATAAATTATAAATTATATATTTCTTAATATCCTCATATTCTTGGTATAGCTAAAACAGCTAATAACAAAGTGAAATTAATTTCATATGAGTATGAATAAAGCCAAAAACTGAAACTACATAAAAAAACGAAATAGAATTTTCCGATAACTCTTGTTTGTCTGAACCCATAAACGATTTTTAATTTATAGAAACAGAATGATTATGAACTGTAAATTCTTGAATTATTATGTATTTATGATGAAAAAGGAAAAAAACTTTTTTGAGTAGAATTTGTATATGATATGTATGATCCTTTCTCGAAAACACCCTAAAAACCTTCCCTTTTTTGGGGTTAGGTGGGTTATAACTTACAAGAACGCATAAATGCGAAGCTGAAAATGATATATAAAATAGAATAGATAATACAGTGAAGGGACGTTATAATATTAAATGGCAATAACGATTTATTTGTTATAACATGACAATTTTATTGATGTTCCCTCTACAATTGTAGACGGGCCCGCGCACCCACAATGAACCTGAAAGCTTAAACAATGTTACATAGCCACGAGAAAAGAAATAAATTAAACCACTTTACAACACTTTGATATCCCATGCACGATCTGAAACTATACACCGTCTAAAGGATAATATATCTAAAATTCAAATGTACTGCCTTGTTTTCTTGCATCGCAGTTATAATTAGTAGCGAATCTCATAGGAACTGCAGTGATTTTATTCATTGAAATGGATCCTTTGAACTCCACACGTCACCACGGCAACTATACTTAAAATTTAGTAAACAAATACAGTGGAAAAACCAATTCTAGGGTTTTCTTTTCATAAAGGCGAATCTACAATTGAGAGACTCTCTCCGGGCTCGCTCTCTTTCATTCATAAACCAATCACCTTTGCGTTTTCCATTCTACTATTTGTAGAGTATGCTAGCCAACACTGTTGTGTTTCGATCTGTACTAAAGAATGCCCCGTAAGTTTTATAATGGCGCTGTAATGAATGAAAAAGAGCGAGCCCGGAGAGAATCTCTCAATTGTAGACTCGCCCTAATGAAAAACAACCCTATAATTCTAGGGTTTTTTTTTCATTAGGGCGAATCTACAATTGAGAGATTCTCTCCGGGCTCGCTCTTTTTTATTCATTACAGCGCCATTATAAAACTTTCGAGGGATTCTTAAGTACAAATCGAAACATAACAGTCCTGGATAGCATACTCTACAAACAGTAGAATCAAAAACATAAAGGTGATTGGTTTATGAATGAGAGAGAGCGAGCCCAGAGAGAATCTCTCAATTGTAGATTCGCCCTAATGAAAAAAAAAACCCTAGAATTAATGTGACACAACCACGATGGAGCCGACTCCCAGCCTCGGGTTCAGAGCAAGGGCGAACCCTATTTTCCAACCTAAACAGAAATGCTAAAGTAACGCTGCTATGTTCAATTCATTCTGCTTGCTTTCTAAGACGTCTTCGTTGTTTTATGCACTGTAACTACTACATCAGTAACTATTTAAAACTATCCTATTTAAAACCCCCATCTAAAAAGTGGTCACATGTTTTGTCATATGTTTCTTTATATCTGTCAACTCATAAAATGCTAGAGGACACGTCGGAATAGCTACGAAATGGAACCGAATATTCGTTCCATGCGTTGAGAAGGTGTTAACAGAGTCCGGTTGAGGTTGTGAGTTGCAAGCTGTCGAACATTTAAACAGATTTTTCATTGCTCTTTGCAAAGTCAGGACTCTTTGTGCATTGGAGTGAAAGAGTCAGCCAGTCTGGTTGACTTTTTAACCTCAACGCAAAGGCTCCTGAGAATCCCGAACAGCACCCGACCGCATATTTTTTTGTAGATCGTAGGAGGCCGTGAGCAGTAGAATTTCGCTCTAGGGTTTCGTTCGTGCACCGGCTTACCTTATGCTTCTATTGCTCGACTCGCTCCGATTTCTCGGAATAATATAAAACTCTACACTCTCTTGATTCTCACTATATTAGTGTTTAGCATTTACGACCGCTCGTCTGCTCTCACATCTCTCTACACTCAACTTGTACTTACCCTCACTCTCTTTATCACTTACTTATCCTGCACTGCACAAAATAATGATGTTGGTTTGACACTTTTCTTATATTTTACATCAATAAATCCGTAATCCATCATCATTTTAATAAATTATTCAATCCGCCCTTTTCATGCAAACGTAGTACTCAAATATCAATGAGGACCGTCCTTTTTTTCCTTCGTCATCTATTTAACCATACTCTTATATGACTATGGGATTTCGGTGATAACACACGAGGACTATCTTCCCTCATTCAATTTATTAACATACTCGTTGACTATTTCCCCCTTAACATTTCTAGGGTTTTTTTTTCATTAGGGCGAGTCTACAATTGAGAGATTCTCTCCGGGCTCGCTCTCTTTCATTCATTACAGCGCCATTATAAAACTTACGGGGCATTCTTTAGTACAGATCGAAACACAACAGTGTTGGCTAGCATACTCTACAAATAGTAGAATGAAAAACGCAAAGGTGATTGGTTTATGAATGAAAGAGAGCGAGCCCGGAGAGAATCTCTCAATTGTAGATTCGCCCTAATGAAAAAAACCCTAGATTTATTCACACATATCTCTTTCTTCAACACATCAACTATGTCGTTCTCACTCGTCACAATCAACACCTCACTTCTTCCGATTCACCAATACTATCAATGCACTTTGCTGCTTAACTTTCTTTTCCTCTTCTCTTTCTATTTTCGCTGCTCACTCCCACTATCACCCTTCCTATAGGAGCTCTTCACGACACCGATAATCTAGAAGAATCGAAAACCACAGTTTTTCTGCTTTTTCTGCCTGCGTATTTAATTTAAAACAACGATGTTTCAGAATATTCCCCTTCCCTTGAGCAAATGAATCCTGTTCTACCACGAACCACCAAAACGCCTTCATACTATTTTAACCTAACACTTTTCCTAACACTAAATCACGTGTGATACGTCACAAACTACCGAGATCCTGCTAAACACAACTGTTCGTCTTCGTGTCTTGGCGTTGACTGTGTTTTTTTTCGTTCTATTATTATGCGCGTTATCCAACGTCTTACATCCCAGTGTTTAAGTCTCAGTGCTTAAGTCCCGATCGAACACTATCTTTGAGATCATAACATTAGACCTGAAGTTGTAACAGAAGCTTTTTGGGCTTTGCAAAGCTACGATGCATATTGAAACATATTCATTGAATATCGTGGAAGAACAACAAACATTATGAGATGATCTTTTAATGTTCTGGTAATTCAAACAATCCTGGAAATCAAAACATAAAATCTACAGCTGTAGTTTCAAATCTACAGATGTAGCTTTCTGGACTATACAAAGTAACAATGTGTATGTAGCCAAATAAAATGAGTCTTCTGGAATGTCAACCGATATAATGTGATATCTTGGGATGTTCAAGGTCACCAAAACTGCCCTTCAGTTAGGATTCACAGCCGCAACAGTACCTTTATTTATTTATTTATTTATTTATTTATTTATTTGTCGTCGTCAATCAGTTGTAGACCGTTTTAATTACAATACAATAAGTACTTAACTTAACTTAAACCTAGCACGCGTGGAAATATTGTTTTAATTTTTCTTTCGACATTGTAAAATCTATACTATTGCAATGGATATTGTAATTAGCCATCATTTGGTTAATCGGTCCATATTTTGCATAGTTCGTGCGATGATAATTTGTTGCAAATAACTGTCGATGTCTTAAATGCCTTGTTGGTATGTTAAAGTTTAATTTTGATAGAATTTCAATTGAATCAATTCTTTGTGAGACTATATTATTTATAAATGACGCCATAGCGAATTCACGACGCTCTTTTAATGTTTGAATATTGATAAGCATACATCGAGCCTTATACGATGGTAAAGGAAATACAGTCCATCCTAGTTTCTTAGTGCATATAACAAAAATTGCTTTTGTACTGACTCTATTCTTTCTTCGTGTGTTATTGTAAATGGAGACCAAACTATGCTACAATATTCAAGTATTGACCTGACATAAGCAATGTATAGTGTTTTTATCGTGTACGGGTCATGAAAGTCATAGCAAAAACGTTTAATAAATCCTAGCATGTTTTTAGCTCTGTTTATAATTGTGTTATAATGATCAATGAACGTAAGTTTAGAGTCTAGACAACACCTAAATCCCTAACTCTATCACACTCTCTACATTCTGATTGCCTAAAGTTATTTGTATATTAGGTATGTTTCGTTTTCGACTGAAGGTAATTAAGTTACATTTTTTAACATTCAGTTGTAGCAGACTTTTGTTACACCAAGTATGGAACAACAATATTTCATTCTTAAACGCGTTGATGTCCTCTGCATTTTTTATTTCTAAATAAAGTTTCATGTCGTCAGCGTAAATTAAAATTTTAGTTTCTTAAGAATAAAAGATAAGTCATTTACAAATAGAATGAATAAAAGTGGTCCTAGATGTGAGCCTTGTGGGACTCCTGAAGTGGTATGAATAGGTGTTGATTGGCTTCCTTTAAATCTTACAACTTGATCACGGTTGGTTAGGTATGAATTAAGCCATTTGAGGAGTTTGGGCTGGATTCCCATTTTTTGCAATTTAAATATAAGCATAGGTATATCGACACGGTCAAATGCTTTACTAAAATCTGTGTACAAAACCTCTACATGGTTTCCGTTATCCATTGCTTCCAGAGAATAATTAACGAATTCTAGTAAATTTGTGGTTGTCGAACGACCTTTAAAAACCCATGCTGGTTAGTAGTTATTCTATTTTTGATTTGGTTGAATAATTTTTCATTCACAATTGCTTCAAAAAGTTTTGGAATGCAAGAGATCAGGGCTATACCCGATAATTACGAATATCAGATTTTTTACCAGACTTAAAAATAGGCACTAGAAATGAGCTCTTCCATAATTTTGGAAAGTCTCCGGATTCCAGTGACATATTAAAAAGCCAAAACAATGGAGAAGTAAGCTCAGCTGCTAAAGTCTTCATAAACAAAGGAGGAACTCCATCCGGTCCCGAGCCTTTCGTTGCATCTAATTGTTTTAACCCTTCTAAGATTTCATGCACATAGATTTGATTCACGCTTATGTCACTGGAATATTCAGGATACAACCCAAAGTATTGCCGATCACGATCTGCTTCTGAGTATGTTGTGTATGTTTCTTGAAAAAACTTGGCAAATAAATTGCATATTTCTTCTGTATTATTACTTTCATTATTGTCCAAATACATACGGGATGGAAGATTGTCTGATTTTAATTTTGTATTCACGTAATTAAAAACGTTTTTTGGGCAACATTTAATTTCACGTTCAATTTTTGAATTATACTCCTCAAATGCAACATTCATAGCCAAATTAAGTTCATCACAAATGTTCAAATAGCTTTCTAAATTAACGGAACTGTTATGTTTTTTGTAAATCTTTTTGTTTACGGTTTTTTAAATTTTTAATTTGTTTATTGAACCAAACTGGATCCTTTGAGAATACTTTTCGTCTACGTCTTTTAACTGGTACTTCTTCCTGGATAACTGCAAACAGCTTAGTGTAGAACACTTCAGTCGCACTTTCAACATTCTCTTCATTCCTTAATACTGTTTGCCAATCAATTAAGTTTAGTTTGCTTCTTATGTTAGCATAATTAGCTGATTTATAGTCAAGAACTTCCTCGAGTCCGCAATCAGGCGACTCATTTTCTTGTACAAAAAGAGAATACTCTATTGCTGTGTGAAAGACTTCATTTCTCCATATTGGAGTCAATGATTCACTAACACAGAAGTCATCGGAAATATTTGTCAACAGAAAGTCTAAATAACAGTTCTGTTGATTTTTCACATGATTTATTTGATGAAGTCCTAAATCAGCAATTTTGTCAAATATGAAATTAAGCGTCTCATTTTCCCCTATTATTGGAAGTAGGATACTTTCATTATCAATGTCAGCAATAAAATCAACATTGCGTTGGTTAAAGTCACCATATATATGTATTTTTACTTCAGGGGTAAACAAGACACAATTTCTTCGGCATTAGTAAAAAACTTATCATAAATTTCCTTACGGGCATTGTTTGGGGAAAGTACACCGAAACAAACACATGAGTTTCGTCTCTCACCTGCACTTTTGCCCATACATTCTCAAATTCTTTAAATTTTGTTGTAGTAATTATTTCGGAATTGAATTCAGTTGAAATTGCAACTAAAACTCCACCTCCTGACTTTTTCCTGACCATTGATAATTACGGTCATCTCTATAAACATTATAATTATTACCAAAAACCTCTTCACTTCTTACACTCTCATCCCAACTGGTTTCATTTGCTAGAATCACGGTATAAAAACAACTTAGAACTTTATTTTGAATTTCGCTGATCTTAGCAGCGCTTTTCATCCGATTAAAATTTTGACAATATACCGTGATTTCATTCGTGGAATGAGGGTGGGGTGAAGAGCTTAATGGACGTTGACTAATATTCACCTGTCCGGAATTAGTACTGTTTTGAAAAATGCTGTGATCGCCGGGCTGATTATCCGCATCGTCATATCCTTCCTCTGAGAAATTCGTCAGTTGCGTAGAAAACACGAATGATGAGCATGGCACTGGCACATTTCACATGATGCAGCAGAATTTGAAAAGCAGCCAGGGGACGTCCAGTTGGGTTGTCTGCCAGAGAAGATCGTGTAACTTCGTCATGAGCCGGGTAGGGGTTCAGGATTTCCTCTCTGGAACTGTATTGGCCGGTGGGTCGTCGGTGTCTCATTCGGTGATTTGGAAAATCTTTCCTTCGCTGCCGCAAGAAGTATTCTGTCCGGTGGTAGTAAGCTGATATTAAGAGCTCCGTCGTTGTTGCAAAAATTGTTGGTGTACTGGTAGTTGTCTTGTGGATGTCTTGAATTTCGATGGCGATTATTTTGAATATTGCTGGGCCTACTGGTTTCATTTCTATTTAAATGAGTGTTGTTGCTGTAGTTGTTAGGCGATTGCTTTTTTCGCCTTCTTGCATTTTCGGCTTGTTTTTGTTGTTTTAAACGATGCAATTCGCGTTTGTCGTAGTCGGTCCAGTCAGCTTTCCATACTTTTCTCGTTCCAAGAAGGCGCCAGCCTGACTGAACCGGTAGAATATTATTGGCATCATTGAGCTCATCTTCGAGCGAGTCTGAAGCATCCGGTGAGTGAGAAATAATTTTCGACTCAATTGCATTTAAGTTGGCTGATAGAGATTTCAGCTCATCCATTATGTCTGTTCCAAACATCGGATTTTTGAACATAACATTGCCAGAAGCTATAAATTCAGTTGTGCTGCTGATCTTTTTAATTTGTTCATTTAAAGGTTTCAGGTCATTGGTTAAACCAGACGTCATTGATTCCATTAACGTAAAAACATTTTCTCTAGAATTTTTCATGGCAATATCACAAAGCGATGTTATGTGATTTTTAATGCCAGCAGAGCCGCTGCTTTTGATCACCGTCAGCTCATTTTGTATTTCGTTGAGCATACCCTCAAGGCGGCAGATTCCCTCATTCAAAACAGTAGCATTAATTTGCTTCGTCGCGCGATGGGTAACCTGCGTGTTGCTTTCCACTTTTTCGGCTAGTTCAGCCTGTTGCTTTGTCAGCAATTGAACTTCGAAATTAAGTGTTATGAGGGTTTGGCAAGAGCTGCAGCACGGCAGCACATAAGACATAACATCAATTTTTTTATCCTTTTTCTAAGAGAGTTGCGCTGGACAGATACTCCCACGCAGGCGGCATGAAAGGCACGCGAACATCCTATGCAGGTCCACAATACCGTATCGGCGGTAGAATCGAGCGAGCAAATTTCACAGCTCATGACGAACAAAATGCGCGTAAGCAAAAAACGAAACGTAGGTATGTAAAAAAACGCGAAAACGCACGTGGCGAGGAACGAAATTAAAACGCGTCCGAACTGATTGACGATTATTATTACATATTATTACTTATAACCTACGAAAGGTAATGATATGCACTAAAACACATTCAGTCACTTTCAGATTTTTCAGGTATTTTACTCAGACTCATCCTAAAATTTAAGATGATTTAAATACACCTACTAAAATACTCCAAAAACTTGGTTCTATAAAGACTTATAACCTAACAATCTACTCTTATAAGGCAATAAATTTGATTAGAACAACTATGTATTTTTTTACCTATAAAACGCGCAAACAAAAACAAATCTGTTTCCTAGTTTGAAATAATGCACACTAGAACTCAGTTTTACTTCTAATATTCCGAAACGTACCGCGAGAAGGTGATGTACCAGCGTTACGGACTAAATATTACATCATGGAGAGATCTTCATCAGGAATGTATTTGCGTTTCCAAACCATTACTTATTTTCACAATAATTGAATCGACAACATAACCCGAATTTTTTGGGCTAAACCCTTCTCCAAACCCATCCGGCAAAATGCTAATCACTGCCATCATCATCCCCACGCTGTGTCCGTTTTGTATTCTAATCTATATCAATCAATTTAGCGAAACGACTTTGCCCGACAAGTCAATCCCTTCTTCCTTCCAGTCCCTGCCGTTTCCGGAAAATTCATCAACCAGCTGACGGGCAGCTCCTAAATATCACTCTAGAGCCCTGCGATCAATAGGGTTTGATTAGAATCTCGAACTGTCTAACGATGGAAATATTTATTACCGTCATCATCTCAACCATATCATTTGTATACTTGCCAATGAACACGTTTAAGCTCGTGCCGATTTTACTGATGGTTATCCGCGTTCCAACCAACCAAACACTCCCCGATCCTATGTATCTCTCTCTCCTGCAAATCCCTACACCCTCTCCTCTAGGCAAACACTATCAATCAGGCTGCACGTATCTCCACTGCCGCTGATTTATACCCATCGGAGTGGAGAATATAGAGCAATCAATTTGAAAATAATATCAATTTTCATGGAAATGAGCACACATTATTCGAATATCTCCCTCTCTCTCTTTCTCTTTCTCTCTCGTGCTTACCAAACCGACAAATGCGAGCCGGCACTGCACAATTTTCGATGAGATCCCACCAATGTTCGGTTTGTGCAAGTACCAGGCAGGAGGACCACCGCAGATGGAATGATAGCTAAATTTCGGAAGCGATTTTCCATCGTCAGGTTCCAAGGTACAGAAAACCTTCGAAGAACGCCAAATGAAAAAAAAATACCTACCTGCTATCATCTTGGTTTCGATTTTTTTCCCCTCAGTAACGAACCGACCTCCTAATTTACGTTTTTCTATTCGATTTTCTTGGGGAAAAGAAGGAAGAAAAAAACACATCGGGCCAAAGATAATATATCGCGATAACGATTTGATCTTGATGCGCTCTACCAACGAATTTAGCTGCCCTTTCCGTTTTCCATGAAGGCCTGCTACATCCGCAAGTGCTGAACCTAATGGAACGCTATCATCAACAGCTGGGAGGCTCACATCTCATTAGTATTCAACGTTTTATTTACTTTTACCGAAAACGAATAGCAGACATCAGACAGAATATTGAAATACTAGATGCAGGCAAACATTGAGGAGGGTTGCCTGGGGATGCGTTGGGTTAGGTTTGGTGGGAAATTTCCTTGCCATTCAAGGATACCGACCAGCGCGAGATGGGGTGAAAGGCGTCTATTTTCCTTCACGTTTTGTCCTCCTTTTTTCTGTGCTTGAAGGGCAAGTGTTAACCGAGGAGGTTGAACGGAACGGATTCGAGATCGGTGATAGCGGCAACTGGCTTTCAATTCGAAAATCAAAGGTCAAATGGGAAGGACTAATTTTGCATGCCGAGTTGGTGTCTGCAGATGTACGAAGAGCGGAAAAGAACCGTTATCGAATGGTTCTTGTTGGCGATATTTCCGAAGACCGACAGCCACACTTGAAATATGACGATAATAAAAGCGATACCTTGGGAGACCTAGTGTAAAATGAAAAGTTATAGAATTGAATGAACTTTGGAGCAATTTGTTAGCTAAATCAAAGACTCGGTGAAAAATCCTGTATCGCTGAAACGATCTCCATTTCCGGAAATAACTAATAGAAAAAATATATCACAATGATGAAGTGACCCTCTTTGTATCTTTCTTTGAATAAAGTGCACCCGAGTCACACTAATCCCTTATGTTGAAATCATTTTTTTCAGAGCAGCCCTTAGGGGTAGGTTGATAACCTACCTAATCTACAACTACAACTACAATTTGAAAATCCTAGGGGTGGGCAACCAGATTCCGGATGATCTGGTGATCCGATGTCAGGCAGCGTGCCCTGTACCGATTGATAGACTCACTAAAGCGATCGTCGCGCATTTTTATCTCGGCCACACGGTGGACCTCAGATGTTCTTGTTCTCGGAGGGGTATTCAGAACCATCCTCAGGAACTTATTTTGAACATACTGAAGCTTCAGGTGATGTGTTTTTGCGCCACTTTCACAGATTGGCATGCCGTACTCGATGACTGGAAGCATGATTTGCTTGTAGACAGCAATCTTGTTTTTCAGGGCTTATGTAGACCTTCTGTTGGTCAATGGGTACAGAAGTTTCAACAGAACGTTACACTTTGTTGACAGTTTTGTCAACCTGTTCCCTGAAAATCAGCTTGCTGTCTTGGGAAATGCCAAGATAGATATCTAATTTGGTCCAGTCCACCGTTGTGTTGTTCAGGTTTATTTTACAATCAAGGCGGAACAAGTTTGGGAGAGTTTGAGGTATCCCCCCATGCCATGGAGTGACACGTGCGGTTATAACCGATCACCCGGACGAATCGAGCGTGAGGCGAATAAAGAGCGAGAACGACGAGAGCGAGAACCAACCAATCACAGAGCAGATTTGTTTCCAGTAACATTTCTGTATTGCTACCGTAATGATCATCATCCATAGAGTATCAAAATTTTTGTTGAGGACTAGTCGACTCGTCCCAGTTTGAACAAGCGCACGTTCGGTCGTGCTTTTCGCTCGCTCTTTGAAAAGTGTTTCAGTAATATTTAGTTCGCTCTTTTGGAGTGTACGTGCTGCACTGTATCCCTGCTGCTCCCTCCTAGAGGATGGAGATAGAGGACATACTGCCCAATGTGACTGGCACAACCGCACAAGGTAAGCGGAAGAAGTCCGACGTCAACGTCAACGTGAATCAGCAGCAGCTGAGTAGTAACGCTTTGAGCACGGTTGCTAACGTATCCTAACCCATTGTCTCCACATCGGGAAGTAATCGGACACCCAAGCAACCACCTCTGGTGGTGAAAAACGTCGATTTCGCGACGCTGGCCACGAAAGTGGAGCCCTGCAAGGCTTGATTAACGTATGAAATCACCAGGTTTGGACAATCACAAGGATCCACTGCACCACCACCGACGACTAAAATAAAGTGCGCCAGCATCTCGAAGATCTGGGTTCCGAGTACTACACGCATGACAAGCCATCTGATCGACCCTACCGGGTGGTTCTACGAGGTCTTCCACTGGTGGCACCAGAAATTCTCATCAATCGGTTGAAGGAGGAACACGACTTGGATGCTAAAGCGGTGCATGTCATCCGACGGAAGGGGGCATTTGCAACCCTAGGTGAGGCATTCCACCGACAAAATCGTAGGTCCTAGGATATATGGTATGCAAGCATGGGGTCAACTGAGCCCTGCACCATCCGTGTATCCGACTGAAATGCTCGCTCTGTAAGGGCGAAAAAGATTGAGCTGGAAAACTTCCTTTTCCATCAAAACATCGACGTGGAAGTGATTTCGGAGACCCGCCTTAACCCGAAAATCAAATCGGCTGGATCGTTCCAAAGCAAGTGGCGGTGGTGGCCATTAGAAAAAGGAATCCGGTACGAGATACTACCGCACCCGAAGACCAACGTCATTGAAGCCATCGACGTGACAATTATCACCGTTTACATGCCTCGGCAGTGTGTGGCACCTCACAACTCTTCGTGCAAGACCTCGAGAAGCTTACTATCAACCGATCTCGCTTCATAGTGGCCGTCGATCTCAATGCTCGCCACCCTTCTGGCTGACCACCTTAGCTCAAGTATGTGTGCTATCCACTTCCCAGACGATCCGACCTTCCTATCTCCAGATGGGAGAACATCCACCTTAGATGTGTTTCTGTCCGACTTGGCACTGTCAAAGCCGATCACACATCACGAGCTAAGCTCCGACCACTACCACGGTGGTGTGCGAACTGAGCTGTAGCGCAACGGAAGTTCCTTTATCAATGAGGCGGGATTACAACCGAGTCAACTGGTTGGAGTTCAGTCGGCGGTAGACTCTCGTCTTCCTGATGATGCGGACGTATCGTCAGTCGATGCCATCGACAACCAACTCGGTCTATTCGAGGAAGCCGTCCACGCTGCAGGGGAAGCCTGCATCCGATGGGTACCAGTGAGGAAACAATACAGGAATATCGATCGCTACACTCGACAACTCATCCAGCATCGGAACACAGTTTGTTGACAGTTTCAACGTAGCGGATGCCTGATCACTCTCCATCCTCAGCCATCAGAATAGAGGTCGAATGTCAGCCATTAGGAACAAGCAGTTTTCCAACAGCATTTGAGACCATTCTGAAACGGGCAAAGGTTCTAAAACAGAAACCGAAAGAAATCCCGCCACTGAAGGATGGCACTGGAGACATCCTGGTAACCCCGTCGGAGAAGGCCAACGCAATCGCCAACAAACTCACAACCTTGGTGCCGGTATGGTGAGTCCACACGAAGCTGCTGTCCAGGGAACCATCCACCAACTCGTCGAGCAAGCCGACGTCGAACCTTTCGCCGGTCAAGTGACAGAGAACGAAGTCCGCGCAGCAGTAGAGCGTGGTAAAAATATGAAGGCCTCCGGATGCGATGCCATCTTCAACCGGGTGATGAAGAAACTCTCCGGCAAGACGTTTCGCTTCCTGGCATAAATCTTCTCCCGGTGCTTCCAGCTGGATCATTTTCCAACGAGTTGGAAGATAGGGAAAGTAATCCGTATCCTGAAACCTGTCAAGGACCCTACGGCCGCTACATGTTACAGGCCTATCACGTCGCTATCGGCTGTCAGAAAAACATTCTAGCGACTCATCTTCCAGCGGGTGATGCTACAAGTAAACGACAACCACGCTATAATACCGGAGCGATGTGGTTTCAGGCAGGGCCACTATACCGTCCACCAACTAGTCTGAGTGGAAAATGTCATCCACCGCAACAACGCACTTTCCACCAACACGGCCATGGTCCTCCTAGACGTGAATAAAGCTTTCGACAACGTAATAGTGACCAACGGTCGGATACCATAAAACTTCAGGTCCCGGTTACAACAAGGGACGTACGCGTGACGTACCTCAGCAGCTGGAAGATTAAAGTCAACGAAGGAAAGACCGAAGCTATCCTGTTCCGACATCGACCATCGCCAAAGCTTCTGCCTCCACCCGATTGCTTAATCCAGGCGAAGTGAAACATCTTGGTGTCACCATCGACAACAAGAGGAACTACCGTGCTCACACCGACAACCTGCGGAATAGATGTATTGGTCTGCTCAAAGCGCTTTATCCGTTGTGAATCGACGGTCCTGGCTATCGAAGCGCAACCCAAGTAACACACAAAACATATTTGTAGAATGATTCATAATTGCTTGTATTATAAATGTATTATAACCGTATTGCAAAACATGTCAAGCTTGGAGCGGTTCATAACTCTCGTATATCACTCTGACAAACGATCGAGCTAAAAATACTTTTTTCACTGCTGCAAGTGATTAATACTTTATTATTGTTCTTGAAAACATTGCTCTATACATCATTAATAATACATAAACAGGACAAGATATGAGCAGTTCTATATACTGTTGAAATTACATTACACCAACCATGTATTGCAAAACGTGTTCTTTTTTCTCATTACGATGTATTTGTGGTTTCACAGCCAACGGGAAGCATATCATAGATACTAAGATTTTACTTTTCAACAATCTGAGTTGGCTTAGCAAAGAAGCTACGAACCTATGACGCCAAGGACTAGTGTTCAAATCCCACGCTTGGCGTTGTTATATTTTTGTTTGAGGATATATTTTTTCAATTTATGTTTTATAAGGCTTCACTTTTTGCGCTCTTTGCGTTATATTAAAGTATGAAATAAAGTATTATACACCTAAATTTATATCCTTTTTTGTCATTTAACTGTACTTTCAACTTGTTTAATACAAGCTGTGTTGCTTGGGAACAAACCTGCCGTCTTCAAGGCAATTATCGCCCCGGTGGTGAACTACGCCATGCCGGTGTGGGGAACTTGCGCAGAAACCCACATCCAGAAGCTCCAAGTCGTTCAAAATCGGTTGCTCCGATTTATTCTCGTCACCGCACCCAGAACAAGAACCACCGAGCAAGAGCGCATCGAGGTATCTATAGATACGTTTATAGAGAACTGCCGTCATTCCGAGAGTCCACTCTCCTTATAATTTTAAAAATGTTCTATTATTGACGAATAATAGAACATTTTTAAAATTATAAGGTTAAGTAGGATATCAAACTGAAACTAACTTAACTAATACACACTAATACAAACTATTACACTCACACCTGTAAAAACATACAAACATCATTGATGTCAATAACAAAATTAAAGGCTGAAAACATGAATGGAAATCACTTGAAAACAAAGATATGTAAAGAAGACGAGAAAAATAAAAATTTTATATAATTTTTATATAATCATCATAAGTTTCGAAAAGTTTACAGAAGAATTAAGTTTAAAGTGTTGAATGAAGTGCTTTAGTTGATTAAGTTCTTTTCAGAGCTCATTTGTAAGAATTTAGAGTAGAAAGGGCCTTTGGTGAGGTAAAATTACCGTCGTTGTGTTACGAGTGGTCGAGACATTGTTGGCGTGTAATGGTAGTGGACCATTGCTGATCTATTGAACATCCAGCGCCCCCAGTACACGGGTGTGTGTAACAGTCATCGTAGCCATATCGTGTTGACAGTGTGTCAAGTACCCATTAGCAGCGGGCTATTTTTTTTTTGGCAGAATCTGTGATATAAATCTGGCCGTAGTCTTCATGAATGTTTTTAAACCATTGTAGCCTAGATTGTAGCAGTCATGACGCAGTTATTCTATTTTTTAAAGATCTAGAAGATTCTCCAAAGTCGAAGAGACCGTCAACCAACGAAAAGGTGCGAACACATGATGTCAGTGGATCATTAAAACCGTAAGAAGTCCGATGGAATCTGGTCATCAGTAGAGATGACGATCTAGGTTGTCTTCCCACTCGAAAGTCTATGCAAGACAGAAGTGTAGGTGCGTCAATTTCACCGTTCACTATCTTTGCGAATAGGGTAGCTTGGTGAATATTTCGGTGACGGTGTGGCTGTCGAGTCCTGGAAGCCGGAAGGAGTCCAAATCACCGCAGCATGTTCAAGAACCGGTCGTACATGTTCACAGTAGCGTGGCAGTGAGGATCGATAAAATCACGGGAGATTTTAGTGATGAATACTTACTGTCATGAAGCTTTTTTTATGGTGCTGATGTGCTGATTAAATGTTAATTTTTCGTCCAGTGTCACACCCAAATCACTGACCTGCCAAACGCGCTCAAGGCCATTCCCATCAATTTGGTAACTAAAAGTTATTGGACACATTTAGTAATTCTTATCTCGTATTTATTCATCTTAAAGGGCGATACGGTCAAAATTTGGTCAATATCAACTTGACGTATTTCTTTCAATTTTGCATTTAAAAAACCTGAACACCCCTCATTTTGAAGGTGTGTGTGTAGAATGTTGCTCCTATTTTGATTTTGGAATTCACTCTTCAGTTGTCAAAATGCCGTCCAAGCAAGAAGAGCAGCGTATCAAAATTTTGCTCGCGCATCGCGAAAATCCGAGCTACTCGCAGTAGTTGGCAAAATCGCTAAAAGTTGCCAAATCAACCGTTACAAATGTAATTAAATTGTTTGGGGAACGTTTGTCGACAGCCAGGAAGTCTGGATCGGGGGGAAATCGAAAACCGGAAGCCGCTGAGACGACAAAGAGAGTTGCCGGTAGTTTCAAGCGAAACCCTAACCTATCTCTCCGAGATGCCGCAAATAAGCTGGGTGTATCGTCTACAACCGTACATCGAGCCAAAAACGAGCCGGACTATCGACTTACAAGAAGGTAGTGACTCCAAATCGCGATGATAAACAAAATACGACGGCCAAAGCGCGATTCCGGAGGCTGTACACGACGATGCTGACGAAGTTCTGACTGCGTGGTAATGGACGACGAAACCTACGTCAAAGCCGACTACAAACAGCTTCTGGGACAGGAGTTTTATACGGCAAAAGGAAGGGAAAAGGTAGCAGATATTTTCAAGCACACGAAACTGTCAAAGTTCGCAAAGAAATATCTGGTTTGGCAAGCCATCTGTACCTGTGGCTTGAAAAGCAGCATTTTCATCCGGTAGCTATGACTGTCAACCAAGAAATTTACGTGAAAGAGTGTTTGAATAAACGTCTGCTGCCTTTCCTGAAGAAACACGGTTGTTCCGTACTGTTTTGGCCGGATTTGGCATCTTGCCATTACGGTAAAAGGCCATGGAGTGGTACGCCGCCAACAACGTGCAGGTGGTTCCCAGCGACAAGAACCCTCCCAACACGCCAGAGCTCCGCCCAATTGAGAAATACTGGGCTATTGTCAAGCGGAACCTAAAGTAGACCAAAAAACTGCTAAGGACGAGCAGCAGTTCAAGGCAAACTGGCTTTCTGCGGCGAAGAAGGTGGACAAGGTGGCTGTACAAAATCTGATGGCAGGGGTCAAGCGTAAGGCCCGGCAATTCGGATTTGGAAAAGCGGAAGCCTAACTGAATATTTTTCCTGAATTTTATACTAATTGATCTTGAAAAAGAAATTTAATTTGATTTTTTAAATAAACGATTTCACCGATTTACACACGTTTTACCTTGACCAAATTTTGACCGTATCACCCTTTACACCAGGTCGAACACATATCTAGAAGCTCCTGAAGCCGGTAGCAGCCCTCAATAGACCTCACCACCAGGTAGATTTTCAAATCGTCGTCGTTTATGAGTACGTAGTTCGATCTTTGCAAAAGAGCAGCATCGTTAAAGAACAGCGCAAATAGCAAGGTCCTCAGGTTACTGCCTTGTGGGGCGCCTGAATTATTATTAAACGTACTGGAAACAACTGAATCAAGTTTTACGGTCAACATGACTCGTCTAGTATATATCCTGCCATACCATAAATCACTTTGATGCGCCTATATTGCGCCTATAAGTATTCTGTGATCATTGACGTCAAAAGCGGCCCTTAAGTCCGTATATACGACATCCACTTAATGTTTAGCTTCAATTTGCGTAATACAGGTACTAGTGAAGTCCAGAAATGTATTGTTTGGTACTGCAATGAATTTCATTACTATCGACTATTTCGAAAAGCTTCGATCTCGCAGATAGACTGGTAATTCCTCTGTAGCTCTTAACATTTCTTTAATCTCCTTTCTTGAATACGTGGAACATAAAAGATTGTTTCGAGACAGCGGTGAACTTCTGCTGCTCAAACGATTTGTTAAAGATGTGGCCAAGAGATGTCGCTAAGGAAGCAGCACAGCGACAAAAATTAACATCCGGTACACCATCAGGCCCAAGTGTATACGAGCTTTTCAGTTTCCTCGAAGCAGCAATGGTCATGTCCGAAGTGATGGAAAATGTGTCCAGGTCAAATACATCAGCAGGTAAATTAAAAGTTGCCACTTCAGCTTCTTGTTGAGATGTGAAGTCAGTGAAAAACACAAACGTGAAATACTTGGCATACAGTTCGCATGGTTCCTCAGCTGAAGATGATTCTGATTCGTCTAGAAATACATTTAACGGGATGGAAGAGCAGTTCCTCTTGGAATTCAAAAAACTCCAGAAACTTTTTGGATCTCTACTTGCAAGTTTGAAAGCCTGTTGGTTAGTGAAGGAACGTTGCTTCCGTAGTAAACTTTGTTTAGCATTTCGCTACCTCTTCAACCTACGCATTTCTGGGTTTCTGCATGGTGGCTTAACAGGTGGCCGATTCCTAGGGAGGTTTTCATTGAGCCATCTGCACAAGATGTCATTGAAGCGCTCTGTCATATCGTCAACATCCTGTATATTGAGCAGTGCTGTCCAGTCCATATTGGTCAGGTATTCAGTTAGTGAATCAAAACCAAGTCGGCGGCAGTTCAAACGTCTTGCTTCACATCGTGTAGGAACAGTAGCTTGCACGCGAAGAATAGGCATGGAAATATCTAATGGAGGATGGTTAGGAACAACGGCCAGCAAAGGGACAACAGCTGTTGATACGCTGATAACATTCGCAGAAGGAAAGTACACCAGGTCAAGCACTATATCAAGATAGTTGCGATTTAGCTTGAGACATATTTAGAAAGTCGAAACCATCGACCTGGCTACCAGCTGCGGTAGGCAGTGGAGAAGAGTTGTAATAACGAAGCCCATCATCTCCTCTTGTCCAAGTTGGTTGTATTCTCCACACACCAGAGCCAAATAGTTCGAGGATCCTTTGTTACAAAGCTCTTGAGCGGAAGCAATATCTGCATCAATGGTTGATACATGCTGGCTACGGTGTGGCGGATGAATCCAGTCTGTCAACTATGTTGCTGGGCAGTGGGCCATTAGCAAGCCAACACAGCTTCTGTCAATTGAAAATGAGAGCCCGAGATTAAAAGTGAGAAGAGAATATCTCTGCACTACTATGCACGCATTTATGTTTGTCTATAGACTTTTTTGAAAAACAAAAGTTCCTAGATGAATATCTGATATAATATTGATGAATCATTGAATGCGATTCTACGTGCTTCTATGAACCATACCATCAAGATCCGCAACCACAGTCTTTCTTCAAGCGCTCACACACACATACGGGCGTATGCAAAAAGAAACGAACGACAACGCCATGCTAGACTGAACACATTCAAGTGTGTTATGAATGTATTCATTTCAGCATTGCGTTGTAAACAAGTCTTTGACATTCCATTCATCCTCGTGTCATGATTTTGCTCTGACGCACATACAGTATGCTATATGATAAAAAAGTTTATCCACTTCGTTTTTTGGTGATTAATGAATGATAACCAGAGGACTGAAGAAAGTATTAGTTATTGAAGCCAGCTACTTTTGGTGTGGCCTTAGTGAAGATTTGAACATTTTAAGCTTGGTTCACAATGGATTATATTTCTTTACCATTTTTCTTCTACCAAACTATTAGTAACAGTAATTAAGATAAAACATTATAATACCTGGCTGATAAACAATGAAAAATACTGTCGTTTTGATAACCAGTGCACTAAGTACAACACGGAATTTATTGTTTTCTCGAATAAAATTAACGTCAAAACACGACAACTTCCGCCGCGAATAGTGTGTTTGCTGCATAAAGCCTTCAAGAAAACCGAGCTGTCAAATTAGCACCACACGCAGCACCAAGTTTTTGGCTTCACAATTTTTGTTCGTGGATGACAGCCGCTTCAGTCCTGTGATGACAACTTGTCGAAGGAGGTAAACAAATTCTCTTTTACCATCGTTTATTAATCTCAGCCAACAAATTTAGAATTCTACACATTCATGATGCTCACAATTTAATAAATTGTAAAAACAGTGAGCTTCAAATAATTTTCGAACGCGCATTTAAGGAAACATTTGACTAAAAATTTATCCGATTTACATGTTTCCAATGTTTCATGCATATGCATGACTTTTAATTGAAAGTTTAACAACTTTCACCTAGTACATTGTTGTATTTGTTTAATTGATCTGCTTCATGTCACGTATGGTTTTCATATTTTTTTCCTGTGTATTCATGAACTAAAACTTAATAGATAAGATCATAAAATCTGAAAAAATTAAGTCTTTTCCACTCGAAAAGGAACATTTAATGTTGCTTGGTCAGCTGGATATGTACGGCTATCATTACTTACTGTAGTTGATGAACATTGTTTTTCAATTTTCCAGTACTCACCTGAAATGAGAGAATAATGATGGGATATAGTTTTTGTTGATCATTAATTGTTCAATTGGAAGCAACGGCTTTACTTCCCTTTCGCCGGAAAGTGATTGTTAAAATACTTCTACATATACTATTGTATCGATAATAAACTGGCGATGCTCATGATGCGCTCACACTAAACTATCGATCTGAGCCTACCTACATTTGAAGCGTTCATCTGTCAACAACTTGATCAGCTCCTGAACTTTCGGTAAACAGTGATCGTTTTCGAGGTGCCGCGAATCGAAAAGAGTGTTAAAATTCAAGTGGTGGACACGTGGCTTCGTGAGAAGGATGCCTATATGAACAAAATGGCGAAACGTTTCGAGATTCATCACAACAGTGAAACCACAGAGAACAGACGTTCATCTTCGGTCTGCTACTTGTGTAAAGCTTTAAACCGACATTTCAAATGTATGTCGTTATGCTCCTGGTAGGCGGCGCTGCAGTTGTGCGATATCTGTCATGTAAATGTTTAACAATAAAAAGCCTAACCCATAACCTGACAATTTCTGTTTGTTTTTCTCTGCCCTTGGTTCTTATACCGGCTGCCAATATTAACTTTTACACATGATTTTCAAGAAAGGGTATATGGAGATCAATGTCTGTTCTCTGTGGTGAAACATCTACCATCAACAAGTCCGGAGAACACTCTTCGTTCGATGAGCTGCCAAGACGAGGAAGAAAACCAGGTCCAGCTGACCCAAAATTGGGTCGGATGGTAGTCAACCTACACCTTTCGAAAAGGTCAATGACTAATCATGATTTGGCTAAAAATGCCGGTACTTCCATTGGAAATGTGCAAAACATAGCGATGCACAATAACTTGAAGACTTATAAGAAGCAGAAAATAGCTAAACAAAGTGCTGAGCTCAAGAGCAAAAACGATTTTTGCAACGACCGTTTCCCTGCCTCTTTGTTTCCAGAACGCTTCCAGGACTTTCCAGAACGCTTCCAGAATTTAAAACCAAGGTCATCTGCGTAGATGTGAGAGTCTTGAAAAAGTCGTTTCAGGTGGACAAATTTGGCCAGAAAGTTCTCATCTTCTTTCTTAGCGTTTCAAGAAAAATTAAAACAATATTTCCACACGTTTAAGTTAAGTTAAGTACTTATTGTAATTAAAACGATTTACAACTGATTGACGACGACAAATAAATAAATAAATAAATAAACTTATTGATTTCGCAATTAGTTTATTGTTTGCTCTCAACTTAGTGTACCGAATGCACTTCCACAGTTGTCAATTAAGAGCCTTTGATGCAAGGTACCATTTTTGCATTTGTATGATTGTGTGGCAAGTACAATCATACCCTAAATGCCCCGGGAAGCCGAGTAATTTTCCTTAGCATGGTGTTGCTTTGTAACTGCACATTTACCGACTGCGCTAAGGGAAAAAGTTCTCGTATGGCAGGCATTTTTTCCTGTGGCTCCAAGTCACTACACTAAAGGTACGATCAATGCCGAAGTTTACCGTAGTGCGTGTAAGCGGAAGAAGGTGCTTCCGTTTAACTAGTAGCACAAGGTCCCTACAGGGTGCGGCAGAAAATAACGCGAAATTTTGTTCAGTTTCTTTCAAATCCCATTTTCAACTAATTCAAGCAATAATATCAACATTTTCGAGTGTAGTTATCTTTATTAAGTCCTTTTAAACCAATTTATTCAACATGTCCTCCATTTTTATTAATAACATTCTCGAGCCAACGCCGGAAGCCAGAGCATGCCTTTCGGATGTAGTCCTCCGACATTGACTGTCATGTGCGTATTATGGTTGACTTCAAGGTTTTCACACTAGGGTGTGATGTTTTGCAGGCTCGTGCTTCAACCTATGCCCAAATCGAATAATCCAACGATTTGGATCTGGACTGCTAGGGGGCCACAAATCCTTCGGCCAAAACTTCATGTTATCGTTCAACCATTGTTGGGTTCGATTGGACGTGTGACACGGCGCTCCATCCTGCTGTAGGACAACATTTTGGTCCTCGGAGAAGTTGGCCTTCACCCAGGGAAGCATCAAATATCGATATACACTTTGGTATTGATTATAACTCCAGCATCAATGAAAACCGGCGGCATTTTCAAACCGTTAGACGCCACCAAGCCAAATATCATGACACCAGCCGGATGTTTGGTTTGAAATTTGTATTTCACTTGTTCCGGAACGTTCTCTATTTTCTGAACCGATCCGTGCGCTGTTGGCCACAGCATCGATGCTGAAAAGCTTTTCGTCGGAGAACAGGAGTATTATTATTTCCTTCTTCAACAAGGAAAGCAATCTTTTGAAATGATTCACGCGTAGTTCCTTGACCCGGTCGGTAATCAAGTGGCGTTTCACTCTGGCTCAGGAAGATGCATGCAGGTCTTCTTTGGTGATTCTCCACATGAATTTCTCCGAAATATTGGCTTCCTTTGCAAGTTTTCTGATGTAACGCACCAGGTTGCGAGCCATTTTTGCACGGACCGATTTGATCACGTTCGGCGTGCGTGCAAAGCGCGGACGGCCGCTTCCCGGCTTCCGCTGCTTAGGGTCATCCTGCAGGGACTTTTTAATGCGGTAAACTGTTGCCAAATGGCACCCTACCACCATGGCAATCTCTTTCGGCTTCTTCTGGGCTTGCAACAAGCTGGTGATCACTTCTTTCGCGAACATTTTGACGAATTTGTTAAAAACAAATAGAATTTTTGGATGCAGAACTTGAAAGTAAACATCAACAAATACACTTTCGAAAGAAATTAGTCACTACCTACACGATTAAACCCAATACTCAAGTTTTAACATTTTTGCATTATTTTCTGCCGCACCCTGTACTTTGTTTTTTTTTTTCCTGATTTGGCGTCAGCCCATTTTAATAAAAATACAGTACAAAGGAGGCGAGATAATGGAGTAGATTTAGTTGGGAAAGACAATTGTCAACAGTTTCGTCCAATTGAACACTACTGGATTAACTTCAGTCGTAACTTCAATAAGAGTTGTAGAAGTGTAAGGCAATGGAAGAGTTCAAAAAGAACTGCTCTGTGGCTCAGAAAACGAGACAAAAGTACTACAAAAACTAAAAAGTACGACAAAAACTGTATGAGTGGAGTCAAATTGAAAATCAGAAAATTCTTGAATTTAAGTGGCTCTCATTCTAATTTCTTTAAACTAACTCTTCAACCATCGCAAGCCATCCCCAACAAACATCGGTGTTGAATTAGAGCTTGTTCAAGCAAATTTGGAGAAGCTATTCAGCTGTTTCTTCTAGAATAGCTGAATAGCTTCTCCAAATTTGTATGAACAAGCTCTAATTCAACACCGATGTTTGTTGGGTCAGTTTTTCGCAATATTGTGAACGCCTCCCTTTCTGGAACTGAAATATGTCGAATGGATTATTTCTTGAGAAAGATACGGATGAAAAGGTACGTATGTTTTGTAAGCAATTGTATGACATTATGGAAGAACATGTTTCACGACCTAGAAGTAGGCCTTATTCGTTTAAGCAAACGCGGAGTTACAGCATCTCCGTAACATTGTACGAAATGCTCGTAAACGCTATTTTCGATCATGGACAACTGTTACCCGGATCAATCTACAGTCGCTCGGAACACGCCAGACCACTGGAGCGTACCGCGTCTTCCTTTTGGTCGTATATTAGAAGCCGTAAGCAATCCCTACCGACATGACTTTTGACATTCACTTCACGAGCTAGCTAATCTGTTGGCCGATTTCATCGAGAAAGTGTACAGTCAAATATCGCCAATTTTTTCTCGTTACAGCCAAGGATATGGTCGCCTACTTTCAATTTGAATTGCCCTCCTCTTCACTCTTAGAATTTTTTTTGTAAATTTAAGTCTACTTGGATGCACATAAAAGGAGCATGAGCATTTTTAGCATGAGCGCTGTACTTATCAATGAACGGTGGTATCATAATTTTGTGTTGTGTGCATGAGTGCCGGAAAATACATCAGCAGCTCAACCATAGGGTTTGATTCCGGAATTCGCATTTGAAATTTTTCTCACAAGTAGGCTCGATAAATGCTATTTGAGAAGGAACAACAGAACACTTTTCCTCAACGATTCAACAACCTTGAAATTATTACCGAACTGATGAAGAGTTTTTGCTCGTGCCAAATGATTAAACGCCACTCGACCGTATTTCAATATTCTTCTGTGCCGATAAACTTTTGCGTTGGCCTGAATAGGTACTCGAAGATTCCGTGAGAAAACGTAATTTGACTAACTCGGCAACTCCCCTTCAACGGACAACGACAAAACATCAGTCACCCGTGATGACAGTTTCCACTGAACGAAAATGAAAACCGTTTTTTTAGTGGCTCGGTGCCGCCCAACCACTTTTACGACTTTTGGCCCTATACAATTAGGGAAGGAACCGTGAAGGTAAGTATAGAAATAGTCGCGTATTTCGCCGGTTTCCAGCGGGCGGTTACAAGGCTTCAGCTTGTCGCTTTTTCCATAACCGATTAAAGGTCAAAATTCAGATTCAATTGCCATGGGCTCTCTGGTGGGACGTGCCAGTGCGGGAATATTACACTTTAATGTTCAAATACCTTCCGACCAAAACGAAAGAAAGCGTTGAAAGCGAAAAATCGGAAACCGGCCCCTAAGCGGAAAATTTGGTTATGCCACGCCAAGATTTATGGCGACGGCGACGACGACAGCACCGATGGGGTGAGAATGTCAAGTACAGGCTTGTTCCACCTTCCTTGCTCGAAACATGTTGGTCGCAAGCGACGTACACCACCTATAGTCCATAGTCCAATGGGAAGCGACAGCCCATAGATACACTTTCGAACTCGACGCAAATGAACCACAGAAATCAACAACAATTACCGCACCTACGTTCCGTTCGAAGTTGTAGGAAAACTTGTGGCAGGGTTCTAAGTCGCCAAACAGCCGAATTTAAAATCAGTACTAGAATGAATTCATTTTTATGATTTCATTCAAGTTTTAGGACTCAGGTAGAAATGAGTTCAATTTTAGGGGACAGAAGGTCGAAAAAGATAGGATCGCTTGAAGATAAGGGGGCAAAATGTCAAATACCCCAAAAAGGGTCAAAATTCCGAATAGTTAAGAACATTCGAATAAATAACTATCGCAAAGAACAAAGACGAAGAAATTTACAATCTATTCGTACTTATTGATTTTATGACACTAAGGATTAAGATTTAGTCGAATTTGAAGCGGTCAACGTGAAATCAACGAATTTATTTTTATGATTCCCTTCAATTAAGGACTGTTTATTAAAGAAAGTGGACACCTGTATATCAATGGTTTGGAGTTAAAACTTTACGAAAAACTGTGAATTTTTGCTCAGTGTATAAAAACATTGTTTACTTTGGCAACACACCTGAAAATCGAAAAGAACACTCCCGTTTTATTTTGGTCAATTTTTGAGTTCAATTGCATACTATCTCTTTTTCTCTTACGGAAATGTTACTGAATTTTCGTAAACAATGGATCCACTCATTTTTATGACTAGATCCACTTTTTACGAAATTTGAGTAACATTTCTGTAACAAAGAGATAGAAAGAGACAGTATACAATTGTACTCAAAATGCCTCTTTGAACTTTATGATTCCCTTCGGGCTCGAGGTAGACAACCCAATCTACCGATTCGAGACATTTTGGATGCACGCGATCTGGAGTTTATGAAACTTATTCATGTGTTTTTAACTAACATTAATTAAGGACTGTTCCAGAAAGCACACTTTCAAAATAACAAAAAAGTCTAGTTATTTTTAGTTTTAATAATTTTATTTGGCATATCATATTTTTACTTGTGTTTTATATGATATTTTACTCTCGTTTAATCGAAATATTTATTAATAGCCAAGACTCCTAACTTTTCCTCGAACATGACCCATTAGCTTCTTAACAGTGGTACTTCCCACCATTTTGACCACTTTTGGCCAATCTTTTTTAATATTTGGATATCGTCCGCTGGTTTTATGAATTTTCGAAGCTTTGCTTTTATTAAAGCCCAAAAAAATCTCGATTGGCCGTGCCTCCGGGCAGTTCGGCGGACTCATGTCTTTCGGCACGAAACATACATTTTGACTTTTGTACCATTCTAAAGTGTCCTTGGCGTAATTTCATGACGCCAAATCAGGCCAAAACACTACTTGACCTTCGTGCTGCCTGATCATCGGCAATAATCGCTTCTGGAGATATTCCTTAACGTATTTCTGAGTGTTCATCGTCTCCGTTGTGATGTACGGACTAGATGTTTTACCACACTCGCAAATTGCCTGCCAAACCGTAACCTTCTTGCCGAATTTTTCGGTAAAAATTGCTTTCTCCGTTTTGAGGATGTCATTATCTTCTTTTACAGTATAGAACTGTGGTCCGGGAAGCGTTTTGTAATCTAGTTTCACATACGTTGCATCGTCCATTAATATACACCCAGAATTTCTACACAATAACGAATCGTAGAGTTTGCGGGCCCGTGGTTTCACGGACGCGGCCTGATTTGGGTTCCTTTTGGGTTTATTTCTGCTTCCGGTGTTTTTTTAGCTCATGTCTTTCTTTGGCACGCATGACGTTACTCGATGAGGTCCCTAGTTTTTTCACAACATCCCGAATGGAACTTGCTGGTTTTCGCTTGTAGGCATCCCTGATCTTTTTATCGATATCCGGACTAACAGGACCGGATTTCCGACCACTCTTCGGCGATTCTTCAAATGTACACTGTACTCTATATTTTTGAATTGCAGATCGTACCACTCCGACGCTTACACCCTCTGCTTCGGACTATTTTCTCAAGGAGAGTCTGCTTACAGTGCACCATTTGTGCACGATACTTTTTCCTTGTTCCGGAGTAAGACCGCGCATTTTGATAGGTAACACAAAACTGAGCACTTTTTTGATGCTTTGTCATTCAAAAATGTGCAAACAAAAGGACGCAGCCAAAACATGTTTCAGCATATGAAATATTTCATTATATTCAAAGTGATCGTTAAAATAAGGTATGCTTATACTTTCTGGAACAGCCGTTACATAACGTAGTTCGATTAACTTACTTGCTTAAATAATAATTTTGGAAAATGTGTGCGTCAGTGAGAAATGTAGTTGTGTCAGTGTGTGAGTGATTTTTTTAATTGAAAACTTTCAATTAAAAAATTGTAATATGAAGTTCTAGATGTAAGAAAACCATTGTTCCTTATGCTTTGATCAAAATTTCCACCGAAATTTTCCCATTCATAAAATTGTAATTTCTATTAACCTCGAAACGGCCGCGAGTAATCGGTTCTACCCCTTAACCTAAGTTCTAAGATAACTGATGTATATAAACATGAGAACTTGCTGTAAAGTTGATTCGATTGGGCCTGTACAATTAAATTAATTCATAAAAAATTGTTCTCAAAAATTAAGTAAAGTGAAACGGGAGTGATGTAAGCATTTTCGAACGAAAAATCGGATCCAATGAGGTAAATACAGGTGGAGCAGACGTGGTTCAGTTGTATTAGTGCCATGCAAAATAATGTCATTGTGTTTGTGAGATGATGCACCCAAGTTGTTTCTCAACATACGTGACGTCGATTTCCAAAAAAAAAAAACAACAATTCACAAGAGCTGCAAATCACAAGGTGGAAAGTTTCTTTTGTATAGTTTTTTAAAAATTTCGGCTACAAAATACCATCTTGTCCAGTAAAAGCGCAGACAGACATTCAAGCCCAAACAAACCAATACAAATTTGCTGTGTAACATTTTCAAATCTAATTGCTTCGTAATCAAGTTGCACTGTAGTGTCGCCTAGTCTACTTATTGCTGCAGTAAAATCTTACAGTTTGGCTGGCGACCCACTTTCTCTACCAATAAAAACAAATCTTTGGCGCCATCTGTTGAGGTTATAACTAACTTGATATCTTGAGGGAAGCCATGTTTTTACACAGGTAAATGATATGAACTTGAACGTCTGTTTGCGCTAAAAGGTAAATTTGGTAAAGGAAACTTGCTTTGTTATCATTCGTTTGTTATCGGAGTACTAGGTCTCTATCCGAAATCATGGATTGTTTACAAATCAAGAAAGAGAAAGTCACTTTTGTCAAAAAATGCCAAAATCTCACAAACTGCCCTGTACTGAGTCCTCTCGAAAGATACTGGGCAATAATTAAGCGGCTTCTTAAGAAAGATGGAAGACAAGCAAGCTCTGGTGACTACTTCAAGAAAATTTGGTCTGCAGCACAGTGAAAAGTTACAGAAAAAGTTTTGCAGAATCTAATGCGAGGTATTATCAAGAAAAAAGATTCAGATATGAGAAGTTAATATTCAAACTTACGTGAATTGTATGTATGTTGATTTTCATTTATGAAAAAAACAAATAAGAGATTAATTTGATCGAAAAGACTCTGGAAGGAATAAGGTCAAGCTTGTGAGAGAGAAGGTCGTATGAAGAGAAGGGAGCAAAAAGAAGAATTAAAAAGAGGGTCAAATGTCCCGAAAAGGGCCAACATTTCTAATAGGAAGGAAAATTCGAACAAATAACTATCTCAAAGAACAAAAAAAGAAAACATATTGGAATCACACCTCTTGAGAAAATCTATAATTTTTTAGTTTCAACAGATTTCATGAGATTCTGTTACCCTTTTTTTTACATCTTCAAATATTTGAACGCCTTTGAATAACGTTTGCATTAAAAAATGGACTTTTTTTGGATGGCGATATGGATGGCGAATTGTTTTGGATTAATTTCCCATGGAAGGTATTTATTTAAACTTACTTGCAAAAACATTTTACGGCATTGCGAGCCGGTTTCTGGCAGTTAGCCGGAACATGTTTTTGAGTTCTTTCTTCGTTTTATTCCTGCTGAGTTTTCGCGACAAAATGTTTGGAGTACATCTTACGCTTCAGGTTGGCCCAGAAATTCTCGATGAAACGCAGCTGGGGGACGTTGGGCTGCTAGGAGACGTCGTCGACTTGGGTACCACATCGAGACTAAGCCGCTCTATCTCCTCCAACGATTGCTTCGAGTAGTGGGCCGACGCCAGATACGGCCAGTCTTCGCCCTTATGGTATTGCTTGATGAACGACGCAACTTCCGGCAGGCATTTCGTACCATAAATTTCCTTCGTTCACGGCCAGTTCGGGGTGGGATAGGTCTCGTCGTCCATCACCACTGCCACGTCACGATTCGCCGGGAAAATCGAGTTGACCTTCTTATTCAGCCGCTGCTGCTGCGTCATTGCCTGCAGTTCCGAAACCAGTGGAAGCGACTTCTGCTACCTGACATGTATGTTTATGTTTGCCAGGTACTTTTTCACTGTGTGGCCGGACCTCCCGGCCAAGTGCACGCATGGATGTAGCCACTTTTTTTTCGGTCTTTTTCTCCAGCATTCTTTGGAGCTTCTTGTCGCTCAGGGTCGTCAGCCGCCCGAAACCGGGTTAACGAATAATACACAAGGAAGAGCCTAAGCCCCAGTCTAAGGATAACGACTAACGATTGAAAACTCAGGACGTGGAACTGTCGATCTCTCAATTTTCTTGGAAGTACTTGTGTGCTTTCCGGCGACTTGAAGAAGGGTGGTGGCCGGTCAATTCAAGGATGTGAAGATAAAGGATCAAGGGCCGGTTCTTCAACATCAGCATCATTAACGTGCATAGCCCTTGCCTCGGAAGTACTGATGATGTAGAAGAATTCTTTGCTGAGCTGGAGCGTAAATACGCACGCTGCCCTAGCATCAAGATCATCATTGGGGATCTCAAAGCTCATGTTGGCTCAGGAGGAGGAATGTAAACCGGTGATTAGAAATTTAAAAGTGTACCTGCTGATCAACGACAACGGTCTTTGACTTATTGACTTCGCCGCCTCCAAAAACATGGACCTACAAAGTACCTCCTTGAACCACAACCCCCCACATTGGTTCACCTGCAGGTCACCAAACAAAACGGGATCACAAATCGACCACATTTTGGTAGATGATCGGCACTTCTCAAACAGCGTTGACGTCAGGACCTATCGAGGTGTCAACATCTATTCGGACCACAACCTAGTGATAGTTAAGATACACCAAACACTCTCCGTAGTGAACAACTTTCAGTACCAACGCTCACCACAGTAAGACCTCGCACAACTGAAGCAACCTGACGCCGCCGTAGGCTACGCGTAAGCGCTTGAAAATGCGCTGCTGGAAGAGGATTAGCTCGACGAAGGCCCTTTCTAGGGCTGTTGGAACACCGTGAAAACAGCTATCTGCTGCGCATCGGAGAACGCCTTAGGTTACGTGGAATTTATCAAGATGAGCGAAGACAAGCTGGCCAGTTGCCTGCATCGACTTATGGTCAGGGTTTGGGATTCCAAACAGCTGCCAGAGGAGTGGAAGAATGGGGTTATATGCCCTATCTACGAGAAGGGCAACTAAACCGTGAAAAATATCGTGCAATCACCGTCCTTAATGCCGCCTATAAAGTGCTATCCCAAATCATCTTTCAACGACTGACAAACGAAGTACATGCTGGCATGCGGAGCCCAACGCGCCAGGGCCCGACTGCTACCTAGTGTCATGATCGACGGCGATGAGCTCGATGTAGTCGAGGCTGTTTTTTTTATATTGGCTCACTGATTACCGTGGACAGTGCTAACAGCCATGAGACCCGGAGGCGTATTATCAGTGGAAGTGGTGCTGACTACGAGCTCCACAAGTAACTGCGGTCAAACCGACATAGCTCCCGTACGGAGTGAATCCTGTATAGAACTCAAATAAGACCGGTTGTTCTCTACGGGCATGAAACGTAGACAATGCTTGAGGAGGACTTGCGAGCACTCGGAGTTTTTTAGCGAAAGGTGTTAAGAACCATCTCTGACGGAGTGCAGAACGACTGATTCTGGAGGCGGAGGATGAACCATGAGCAACTCGTTGACGAACCCAGTATTCGCAAGGCGGTCAATTCTGGGCAAGTACGCTAGGGTTATAGTTTTAATATTTAGCAAGCTCTTTTATTTTAGCAAGCTAATATTTTTGAGTTCTTATAATCCAGATTGTTGTGTGTTACTGCAGACTTCGAGCTTGAGTTAACCATTCTCACTAGACTGTAGTTTTGTGTTCTTCGCTGTAACTATTACTGTCTTAGGTTTTCACGCTTTATGGGATTATTATTCTGCATAGCTAACCACTGATCATTTGTCGATCGCACAATTTGCAATTGTGGAGTCACAACAGAAAACCGAATTTTAAATTAACACTGTCGTCATTTTATCCACTTTTCTTCAGCTGGTGAGCTATTTCGACGGCACTTAACTGTTATCGATATCGTTTTTCAATTACCTGCGACTTTCACTTCAGAACTCTTTAAAACACTGGTCCAAACAATCACAGAGAGCGGTACATGTCAGTTAAATTCCAATTGCCTTGCGCTTGGCCATGTGGATCTCGGCAAAAGCCGAGCTTAACTAAGAGTGTAGTTATGTTGACATATCGCATGTCTCGCTTATGCTTATTTATTAAAAAACGCTTTATTACTCTTATAAGACATAGTACTAACAAGATGTCAGATGTAAACAAATATGCTCTAACTGAAAACAACAAATCATTATGATGAATGAAGGGATCTACATTTTTGTTTGACGGGTGGAAAATCTGCAACAAGTCTCCTAAAGAACTCAGGGTATGGGGATGAGGGTGCTAACTCTTCGACCTACTAAAAACCCACCCGTGCCTTAAGCCCTGGACCCTACCCGGAACCACCTTCCGGTATTACTTCGAGGAGGGGGCTATTGTGCTTGTTAAGCACCCACTATGTCTAACTACTTAGGGCTTTAGTAGTTAGGTGCTCCCGGCGACCTGCCGTTGGTCATTTCACCATTTTTGTTGAGTCAAGGATTATCTGGGAGGCTGCTACGCATACCGCGTCCCAAATGTCCCAGTCTTGGCACATTCCTGGGACCAAATTATCCGGAGTCGTGTCGTGACTTCTTACGACAATCATGCTGAATCTCGCGTCGTTGAAGCGAGGACATGCGAAGAACACATGTTCCGCGGTTTCCTCAACTCCCGCGCACTAAGTGCATGCGGAGGACTGCGCATGCCCATATTTGTGCAGATATTGTCTGAAGCAGCCATGGCATGACAGAAGCTGCGTTAAGTGGAAGTTCGGTACGACACAGACCGCGACGCGTAATACCATTCGGTATGCACTAATCACTCTTAGGCACATAAGTCTGTGCGTACTCTCTAGCTTACTCACTGAGTAATACTCAGGTAGCTCTTGGTACTCAAGGCGGTGATCCATGCCAGCCCGCCGTACCTAAGTATGGGTAGGGCGACGCTGGCTAGGAGTTTACGTTTACTCTCTTGCACCGCCGAGCTGTTTGACATCGTGCGAGATAATACCGATATACCCATAGAAGCTTTCTTACAGTGACCGGCAAAAATAAAAATCCACCTATGAGTACTGCAAAAAACTGCACAAAACTTATATCTTTTTCTAAATGGTTGGTAATCTTTCCCACGTGTGTCAAAGACAAATATCAAGAGTATTTTTTAACGTCATTGTATTGGTAGTATTTATTATAGAATTCAAGATACATAACAAATTACAAAAACATTGTATTCTAAGGTATGACAAAAATAAAAATCCACTTCAAGTGAGAAAGAAAAAACAAATTAAATCAAATAATTTCCATCAGTTAATAATCAATATGACCACCCTTTGCTTGGATTACCAGTTGCAGCCGTTTCGGCATACTTTCCACCAAGTTTTTGAGGTGTTGATGGTCCAAATCATTCCAGGCCTTTTCCAACGCTGAAAAATAAGTCTGTTTGTTGGTTACTCCAGTTTTCTCGACCTTATTGTCCAAGATTGCCCATAGATTCTCTATCGGGTTTAAATCAGGGCTCTGAGGCGGCCATTCCAAAGGTTTAATGCGGTTAGAACGGAAGAAACCAAGTGTTTTCTTTGCCGTGTGCTTTGGGTCGTTATCTTGTTGGAAGGTGTAATTGCTTTCCAACCCCATCTTTAGCAACGACTCCTCGAGATTTTCGCACAAAATATCAATATACCCTTCTGCAGTCATAATACCATGAACTAAGGCCAGATTTTCAATGCCAAACCACGAAAAACAACCCCACACCATAATGTTGCCTCCACCGTGTTTCATCGATGGTTGGAGATGTCTGTCCTGCAGTCCCTCATGGCTCTTCCGCCACACTCTAAGACGTCGTTTTTTGTTGAATAACTCGAACTTTGATTCATCGGACCATACAATGTGCTTCCAGAATTCTATCGGCTTATTTATGTGATTTCTTGCAAATGCTAATCGTTTTTTCTTATTTACCACGCTGATAAACGGTCTCTTCCTTGCAAAATGGCTCCGCATTCCATGTTCAGCAATCCGTCGCCGAATTGTTCGATCCGAAATCGGTAGATCCAGCTTCTCTTTCACTTCTCGGATCGTAATGGATGGTTTCTTTTTGATTTCGCGGATTATCCGTGCATCGGCTCGTGAGTCAGACTTTCGCTTACGCCCTTTTCCGGCCCGATCAGCAACGCTTCCATGCATTTGTTGCTTCAAAAATATGTTCTGAACAGCACCACGACTTACTCCATATTTTTCAGCTTTTCCGCTGAGACTGGTTATTGTTGCAGTCACGGACGATTAAATTACGAACTTGCAACAAGATTTTCTTTCCTCCCATGTTTTTTAATTTTTACTTGAAAACAACACGTAGACTTTTCAGGTTTTTGTAGAGATTTATATGCATGTAAACACAGAAATGTCAACGCATTCAAAAATGAGGGGTACGCCAATGGGATACAGCGTGCAAAATATTTACTAACGGTGGATTTTTATTTTTGTCCTACCTGAATTCGTTGATTTTAATCGTATTTATTAGTAATTCACTGAATTTGAGTTAAGTGCCGAAAAAAACAACCCAATTTAAAGAAATAATAGTTGAAGAAAGGAATCACCAATAATAGGAAAGGATTTGCCGCGAAGAAAAAAGTTAGAGCTATTTAACTTTTACATGACGTGGTGGATTTTTAAATATGCCGGTCACTGTATAGGCGTAATCAACGTGGCTGATAAAGGATCGCTTATCGTCGATCATGACCCTCAAGTACCTCAAAGACCTCTTCGATTCAATTCGCATTTTCGGTTGTTAACAACCGGGATCTCAGTCTTATGAGGCTTGCTCCATTTTGCTGGAACTCATCTATCTCTCCACAATGCTAATGGAGTGCGATGTCGTTAGCTCGACACCTTCAATGGATTCACCACATATCTCCAGGGTGATGTCGTCCACGAACCCTACTATCTTCACCCCGTTCGAGAGCTCAAGCCATAGTACCTCATCGTATATGGTGTTCCGTTGCACCGGACCCAGGTTCGAACCTTGTGTGACGCTTGCGGTGATTCGAACACGTTTCTAGCCTGCCTATGTGTTGTATACCAGTACGCGATTCTGGAAGTAACATCCAAGAATTTTGTACAGGTACCCAGGAACCTGAAGGCGTTGGAGTGAATCAGTGATAGCCACCCAACTGGCGTTATTGAATGCATTTCTCACGTCAAGGGTGACCACTGCACAGTAACGGACTCCGCACCTCTTGTGCTGGATTGCCCCCTCAGCCTTCTTTGTGACGGACAGAATGGCATCCACCGTCGACTTCCCTTTACGGATGCCAAACTGGTTGTTAGACAGACCGGTCTTACCCTCCGTGTACTTTGTCAGTCTGTTGAGGAATGCCTTCTCGAGCACCTTACCCGCTGTATCCAACAGACATATAGGTGCCGATGGATTCCCTGTGGCTTCCCTGTGTTTGGTAGCAACACTGGGGTCTGAAATTTCCTGGCGTCTCGTCCAGACACTTTTGCATCATCACCCTAAACATTTCGAGAGCCATCAAGATAGTCGTCTTAATGACCAGGTTGGGAATACCATCCAGTCCTGGTGTTTTGTTCACCTGTAGCAACTTTGCCATCGCATTGAGTTCGATTCGTCACCGTCGCCTTATCTTCAGCCTCCGTTGTGTCGCTATCAATGCCCACATGGTTACTGATTTATCGACTGCATTTGAATTGCATGAAACGTACACCTTCATGGCAAAACTGATCGACTCTACAGGTTAAATGGATAACTTGTTGAACAATTGCATTAGTAGATGGAAGAAACGATTTCATATTTGAATTGTAATCTGTTATCCCTTTCTCACCTTTGGGTTCTTTGACCCAGATTATAACAAGGTGAACCCCAGCAGCGCTTTGAAGTTGAACGCTTGTCAAGCAATTGCCAAAATCCATTGGTCAAAAGAAGGATTCAGCTCATTGATGGTTTTTCCCTCCCACAAATAAAACGTTCCCACACATTTTCCCACAATCAAAATATCTCGGCTCTGCACTCTACCTTTCTCAAACCTCAGAAACAAAATCCACTGGGGACAGCAACGACAACAGAAAGAGAGACATTTCTCCAAAAAGTTTATTTTTTCAGCTTTTATGTGTGGAGCAAATGGGATCCAAATCGTTCCCGGTTTACAGGAATCATCCTTTTATCGAGGAAGAATGGAAACAATCATGGTACTCCATTGAAGTGAGCTGAATTACGTCCAAAGGACCAATCCAATAGGTTGCGGTAGAAAATACTTCTCACCGCGTAACTCGTGCAATGCCTGTATATTCCTAGCTGGGAGCAACGAATGCTTCGTCAGGACAAACTCCTACTTTTCGACCAGAGGGGAAGTCAAGCGGAAAACGAGGCAATACTTTCCTTTGTACATCAAACGCCACGTTGGGTTGGCTGAGTCCCGGTTGGCAGCGGAGGGTGGCACGACACACAAGCTCCTGGGGCTCATGAACATATGTATGTATTTAGGCATGTATATGCAGCCGGGACTTGGTTCTGGTCACATGTGGGAAAACGCAAGTCAAAGTTCAACGTTCAACATTTCGCACTCAACCCTGTAGGCAGAGCTGTAGCGATCCGCCTTCTGAGAGGGCCCTATGCTTATAGGCCTAGATCGTCGTAGCGCGATAAACTTTTCGTGGTTTTCTCCTGTGAGCTGCCGACGCGGTTTAACATTTGCTGTTGTTGATTGTGAGTTTTAGCCAACAAACCAATGCATATGTATGTGGCTGCGTGCGTGTTCATAAATTATGTGTTTAATATTAATAGGGTTTTCTGTCTACCTGTTTACAGAGAATTAATCTTACGTTTGGCAAAACAAATACAATGGATTGGGAAAATATTGCCCTAAGTTTCAGCCACGCCGACTACCGAGAAACGGTAGGACTTCTCAGTAAAATGCTGTATTTGCTGTATTACTTCTCTGAAGTTGTGCTCTCTATGTGAAGAGCTATGTTTGCTGCCTTTTATGACTTGTTACACTCATATGGCTGCTGTTGAACAGTTTGTTGGAACTATTGGCGGTCAAATACTTTGCGTTGCGGAAAATGTTTGCTTAGTCAAACAACTTCAGGCGTGAAGTGTGGAATTTTCTTATTTAATTACTTACTTTTAGAGGGAGGCTGACAATTTTTTCGTTTGAACATTGAAATGTCCACATACGGCTTCCATCATGTGAACGAAGAGATATTTTCTTTAAAATTCGAAATCATCCACTTCACGCTTAACGAATCAAAAAGTGTAATTAAAAAATAACAAATCCTGAGCATTGTGTATTTATTTTTCTTTAATTCAATCAAACGTGTCCATAACCCGTCTTTTTGTACGCTCCTCCATTGTATTTTACTAAGCTTAAGCAAAGTGCTGCCAACATGCGATATCAATTCAAAGCTCCCCCTTTGTAGCGTTTATTGTTCCGGAGCGTAGCCAATATGCAAAGCTGGAGCCAAAGCAGCAGTGAGCTAACTGGCATTAATACCGCCCGCACCTCCCTCACCGCCATTACCATCGAATGGATGTTAACATCCACCAAACTCAAGAGGGTGGGAGGGAGTTATTGTTATCCCTTCCCTCCCTCTCCATCCCCTCGCCCAAACACTTCAATGACTGACGGGTTCCGTTGTATATGGCTTACACCCTATACGAAATGAATAAACATAGCGACTGAATGGGAACCGGAACGGGCAGTTCGTTCTGGCTCTTTTGTTGCTGCCTATAGTAAATAGAATATGGTGGAAAACGCCGTGACCACATCGCACCGTGCTCTGCTGTATATTGCAATTTTATTTTTTCTGGTCACGTATTATTGGAACGCTTCAAAAGATGGCAATCAGACACCATGCGGAAGGGCTGGTATGAATAATCCCATGGCTGACTGCGAAGACAAGATGGAGTAATTGCACTGAAAATTTATTTTCGTAAATTAGCTTTCACTCGTTTCGTTAACATGGATTTTGTACATAGAACAAGTGTCTCGAATATTGTATGAAACATTCATGTTGCTTTTTATCGGGTGAAATGCTATCATTTCCCCTTTTTATAATACACGGAATTTGTTTTGTGTAGACCAGCCAATCGCTGCATCTTTTGTATTGCTGCTAGGATTGGAGAGAATAATATATTTATCCTAAATAAAAATTTACCCACTGTCGAGAATTATAACTTCATACTCATTAATCAAGTATATTTTCTAACGAGTCACTATGGCCTAGTGAGACCAAACATGGATTCAATAACAGCTCTTCCCAAATATAAAGGATTGACTCCTATGTGAGAAACATTATAAAAAACAACTTCTAGGGTTGGGCTTTTTATTCCAATTACATGTCAAGTCGATATAGTAGATCTGTCAGTCGTTCATGAAACCACCAGAGAGTCGTTTTTTTTTATTTGCAACAAAATATTCGTAGCTCTTTGTATTGTTTTTGCACAATGTTCTTTCTGTGCCAACAAATGCTTTGTGCTTTTGATAGTTGCGCGTGTGGCATTGAATACGAAGGTAGCTTCTTAAAAAGTACAAATCAGCTTCGTTGCAGTGAACAACAAATAGATTTATTTAGTTAGTCTTTAGTATTTAGCCATCGATTTCGTGATATTTATTTATTTATTTATTTAATCAATTTAGTTCATCGGAATTATTGTCTACATGACACAAACTTGAAACTTAATAAAACGGGCATTACAAACACGAGCCAAAAAGTGAGCTGAAGATTCGCCAAATTCAAACAATTCTTCGACAGTCGTAAACGCTCGCATCATAGTTGTTAGAGGTTTGTTGTTTCCAAACGCTGTTCGATGGAATCGGGGTTGGAGAAGAGTACCACTCCGTAATGCTCTCGGAGGAACTCGGATATTCAGTTGAGAGAGAAGCCTCGAGCAGTCGACCTCTCCATTCAGAAGTTTAGCAACAAAAACCGCTTGTTGATTTTTCCGTCGGCGTTCCAAAGTATGCAATTGCAGCAGATTGCAGCGATCTGAATACGGCGGGAGATTTTGCGGATCACGCCATGGTAGATTACGCAATGCCATCCGGATAAACCTGCGCTGTATTGTTTCTATCCTCAAGCTCCAAGTCAATTGATAAGGATGCTAGACCAAGGCGGCATTTTCTAGGATCGGTCGTACCAGTGAGCAATAGAGAGATTTCAGGCAATACGGGTCAGTGAAGTCTCTTGAGATTTTTGACACAAACCCTAGCTGGCGATTAGCCTTAGAAATCACAGCAGAGCGGGGGAGGTTAAACGATAATTTATGATCCAGTAGAACACCCAAATCGTTGAACTGGTCGGTTCTATGTAGAACGACGCCATTGATGGTATAGTCGAAAACAATCGGCTGCTTGATGCGGTAATACGACATTACCATACACTTTGGAATGCTGATCAGAAGTTTATTCCGACGGCACCAATCAGTGAATCGAGCCAATAATGATTGAAGACGAGTACAATCCTCGGCAGTCCGTACCACAAAAAAAAAAACAGCTTTAGGTCATCAGCATACGCAAGCCTGCAGCCATCTCCTAGTAGAAGCAATACGTCGTTAAAGTATAGAACAAACAGCAGCGGTCCAAGGTTGCTACCCTGTGGAACACCTGACGAGTTCGTAAAGAAACAGGAAGTGCTTGTATTAAGTTTTACTCGCAGAGCCCTGTCTGTTAAATACGAGCACAGCCATGATGCCAATCTTCGCCAGCAGAATTTCATGGTTGATTGTGTCAAACGCTGCTTTGGGTCAGTATAGACGACGTCTACTTGTTCCCTTTTCTCCAATTGATCAAAACAGGTCGTGATAAAATCTAGGAGATTGGTGGTAACCGAACATCCCGGATGTTGAAACCATGTTGTTCGCCAGAGATGTAGCATTTGGTGCGCTCGAGAATGAAACCACTCACTATTATCTCACACAATTTAGAGGCAGCTGAGAGATTAGTGATTCCCCGGTAGTTTTTAACGTCACGTTTGTCTCCTTTCTTATGAACCGGAACCATCAAAGACTCCTTCCAGACTGCGGGAAATTTCGATTCGGCAAAAGATTTGTTGAAGATCCTGCAGAGCGGCTCGACAAGAGCTCCATTGGTGCGACAGTATACTGAAGACGGAATACCATCTGGTCCAGGCGAGAATGTACATTTTATTTTCTTGATGGCATTATTTGCCATCAAGGGCGTTATCTCAAAAATATCCACGTCTACAAGCTTCGATGGAACGTCCCAAACAGCGGAGTTATGTTCACTCGGGTTAATATTTTCCGCAGCAAACACTGACGAAAAATGAGTAGCAAAAATTTCACATTTTTCCTTACTTATAGACGTTTCAACATCATTCAAAAACACGCCAGCTGGCATAGTATTTAACCCACTTCGCAATACTTATTAAGCTTTCTATATGATGGCTTGTTAAGAAGGGTGCGTCATTCTCGCTGAAACTGTTGGAGTAGAATTCACAGCATCACAATCGAATCGGTAGGATAAGAAAATGATACTGTTTGATCCCTCCTAGACGCCGGTTGTCATTGTCCAATTCCAGCTTGAGTGATACCCTGGGACCTTCGTTCCCAATATATATTCAATGTCATATAGTAACATACAAAATACATTGAATGATAAAATATATAGTGAATGAATATTATACAATAATAATAATACAGTGAATGAACAACAATTCCACTTGTGAACCTGAAAGTTAAGACAATGCGTCTTTGAGAAAAAGCATGTATGGTATATAAAGAATAGTGAACCTAAATAAAGAACTGCTGTTCCGTTTCCTTGCATCATAATAAGTTTTTGTAGTGAGTCTCACAGGTACCGAAAGATCTGAACCCCCAAAACACTATTGAACTGTGCCGCATTTAAAAATACTTGGCCATTATGAAGAAAAACCTTTTAAAACGACCTAAAGTGGTAAAGAATGTAGAAGTAATGAAGAAAGTAGAGGAAAGGCTTGTAAGATGGAACAGCGCCACTTTTGAAATTCATAGCGACAACACTATCGCGCTGACAAGTGTTAACCTCATTTTTTTTACTATTCTTCAATTTTCATTTGCTTTTGGAGTGAATACACTCATTCGATTTAGCTCTTCCAGGTTTCAATATTCGAAAGTGTTGGCATAATTAAAATAGCAATTATTTCTTGTGCTTAATAAGTGTAATTTACCATCGATATCAAAAGGTTAAGATTTGTGTTTGCTAGTATTTTAATGTATTTTTATGATCATTTTCAAACAAATCGTACTCTCTCTCTCTCTCTCTCTCTCTCTCTCTCTCTCTCTCTCTCTCTCTCTCTCTCTCTCAAAGGCATAAGGGTTCGCAAAAGGTCAGAATTGGATCAACCCACTACTCTTATATCGATGCAACAAAAACACTAATTAGAATCTCTATAACCCAAAAATTAAAGTGAAAACCAGTTATCATGAGATTTAAAAACACAAATCTTAACTTGAACTAATAATGTACTATTCCAGAAGAAAATCTAGCTATTAAATAGATTTAACCTGCCAAATAAGAGCAGGTATGGAAGTTTATCATCTACCAAATAAACAATAAACAAATTTGACAGCTCTATCAGTCGAACTCTAACCATGAACAATGACGCAGCGGCAGTGGCTGAATAAGATAGACAACTCGATTTTCCCGGCAAAATCGCGACGTGGTGGTGGTGATGGACCAAAACCTATCTCACCCTGGATGGCAACGACTGGCAGGGCACTTCGTATTTTACTTTCCCCACGAAGGAAGTGAGCTCCGAGGTGAAGTTTATTTCATTCACCAAGTTCCCCTAGAAGGTGCTGCTATGGCTGACAATCAGCGAGAAGGGGATGGAAAAGCCGTTCTTCATTCGCTCCGGACTGGCCGTGAACGGGGAAATTTATAGTACTAAATGCCTGCCGGAAGTTGCGTCGTTCATCAAGAAATACCATAAGGGCAAAGACGTGGTGTTCTGGCTGGATCCGGCGTCGGCCCAGCGATTGATGCCCAACGTTCCCCAGCTGCGTCCCATCGAGAAATTCTGGACCAGCCTGAAGTGTAAGATCTACTCTAACAATTTTGTAGCGAAAACTGAGGAGGAATTGATAGATAAAACGAAGAAAGACCTAAAAAACATGCCCACACACATGTTTTCGTCCGCCATGGCGAAGATTCCAATTAACTGCTGGAAGGCCGCTCGCAAGGGCGTAGAATTTTTTGCAAGTAAGTTTTATTAATTACCTTCCATGTGAAATTTATCAAAAGCAATTATCGATCTTAATTTATTTTTATCACCATTCGAAAAAAGGCCATTCTTTTAATGAAAACGTTACAAAACACATGAGGAAATGAGGCTCACGAGTTGCCTTCTATAATGAGTTCAGATTGATTGTGATGGAATTGAGGTGGTAGACAAAATCGTGTTACTTGGAACATTGGTAACTGCCAACAATGACACCAGCAGGGAGATAAAAAGGCACATTATACCTGGCAACCGTGCCTACTTTAAACGCTTAGATTGAACAAAATTTTCCGAACTACAAAGCTCACCATCTATAATACACCCAGCATTCTGAAGCATTAATCTTTGGTCACGTCATCCTTGGGAAGGAAAGTGAAGCCTTTGATCTCGACTAATGTTTTGATGGGTACCATATGTAGAGTTGACGTGCCTCCTTGTGGTGGTAAACCAGCAAAGGCTGAAAGCCAACTTAAAGTACAATGAAGAAGCGTTTTTTCTTGTTTTTTGAGATTTTAGCCTCAGGCTGGATCATCTTCCGTCTTCGATGTAGTCACTCTAACACCTCTTTTTGTAACTTTTCCGGGGGTGAGATTTGAGCTCGTGACTTGGGTGTGAGAGGTATGGATAGTAACTACTATACCAAGGTCACCCCCACGAATAGTTGCTGGTCGATTAATGCATCAGTTTACATAAAATTCCAATTGAAAAAATAAAACGAATAATGTTCGGTTATGACAGTAGGATTGGTAATTGCAATATTCAACATTTCGAATAACATACAGGATTTGTTATCAAGTTGTTCGCAGTGATAACAAAATAAGTTATTATTATTGTATTCAACGAGTATTTTTTTGTTATTCATTCTGTTGTTTTGGCTGTTTATTCAGCCGCAATGATAACATATTCAGTGATCAAAAAATGATAACCTGGTATTTGAACTTGTTATCAATTTGGTATAATCCTTTGCTCGGGTTATGTCAGTGTTTAGAATCTATCATAAATTTTTTATCCCTTTTGTGTTCGACAAAAACAAACCACCTTAAGTGTTCGGCAGGGTATCCGGGAGCCCCCAAAATTCAAGTGTTCCTGTTTTGAAATATGGAAGACCTGTTGTTGTTACATTAATAAAACATAATATGCACAAAATATCACACGTAAACTAACAAGTCCAAGCTGAAACATATCAAACACATGTAGTATACATCAATTAGTCACTTAATCGAATCTAGATTAGAGATGCTTCAAAGTAACACATTTATGATAAAACTAATCAAATTACACTGGTAATGGATCTTTAGCATAACACATAAAAAAAACATTGTCTGAAGGCTACTTCAAATGTATTGAGGGCACTGTCAAAATATTGTCGCTCATGATTTGAAAACGGCGGGAGAGTCTACTGCGATTAAGGTTCGTGAAGCTAAGCATCAGATTAATTTTTGACGTATGATGATGAGCTCACCACCTCTACACTAAATAACACATCACTCAAATATCAAAAGCACGTATGAGCCAAGATACATATTTGAAAACCATTAAAAAGAAACAGTATCAATTTTATGGTTTGTCGAGGATGCTATCAACCCTCACAACTTCTCTATTCTCCCATATTTCTCAAAAAAGTTTCAAGGAATTATCAGAAGAAATTATGGTAGATGAATACCTTCTCCTTCACGCACTTCTAAAAAAACCCCTCAAATCGCTTTCTAAATCATATTTGCCGTGGCGACAACTGACAACTTTTACACTCAAAAAAAACCCTTCCTAGCCGCTTGTCAGCCCAGCGTGTACCTTTTTGATAGCTCAAATAGCACTCGAATACCGCAATACCCACTTCCTTTCCATTAGACAACCATTTACAAGTTGTACATCTGTTACACACCGACGACGTTGAGAAACAGTTCACCTTTGTACATACAATGGCCGTCGTTTCCGGTATTGCAAAAGAACTGAACAGCAAAATAAAACTCAACACAGATGAGGCAGCAATTCGTAAGGACGAAGAATGCCAGCAAGAAGAAGTGTGATTTCCTCAACCTGGGGTTGAAAACACGCTTTCTCACCAGCAAGCACTTCAGCCAACGAGTTTGTGGCACTCTTCAACGAGTTGTGTGGAGCTACCATCAAACAGCACACCTCAGCGTCCAAAACCGGCACACTGTAGGATGTTAGGTGGACAAAATTTTGGAATTTGCTGTTTAAAACATGTTTCTCTCAATTAGGTTCATCAAAGAATATATCATTGCATTGAATAAACCCCCCATGGAGCTGATAGGAAATTCAAAAAGGTTATTGGTCTTCTTCCGTTGCTGTCCAATAGTAATCCGTTATAAATCACTGGCTCATAGAATGTAAAAAAATGGCTTCTTCTCACATACCAGATCTGCGATCGCCAAGTACTTGCAAATTGTGGGGATGAGGAAGGAATTTTAGCTTCACACCTACTTAAGAGGGATCATAAGTGTCACGGAAGGTATGAAATTATTATTAACTGGAAGGTAAGCGACAGGTTGTATCCAGATTAGCTTAAAATGTGTTTCTCGCATTATTAGATGAAGCTGGGAAATGATGTATGTGACTACTTTCCACTAGGCTATAAATTATAAAAAGAAAATAACTGGAAATTTCACAAAACAGTCTAGAAATGCATAAAATCTGTATCCACATTAATTCGGACACCTTCAAATCATTGTTACTTTTGAAATATTGCACGTAGGAATGAAAAATTTCACTGTGTTATGCTGAGACTCTATGATGAAAAACGAAAAGGTGAGATATGTCAGTGACATATCTGCATAGTCGACGTAGGACTGCTTGTTGATGTGGAGGAATTGTAATAGAATTAATAAATATCTACTATATTTTGTTCAGTCTAAAGACTCATCAAACCATCTGTTATTAGATTTAGTTTTCCAAGAAAATTAATATAGTCAACTCTTTATAACTCTTGAAGTGGCCCTAAAAAGGGCCGTTTGGTATTCAATTATTCGCTGTTCCTGGAGTGATCCGGTAATTGTCGAGTACCAGATGATGATTTGGTAGACAGTCGAATGGGTGGTCGTTGTTGTTGGTTCTGTTCCATTGAAGAAAAGCATATAATATTAGTCTTTAGGTGTTTTAGGAGCGTTAATACTGTGTATGAAAATCTTGAATTCAACTCTTTAGAACTCCTTAAGTGGCCCTGAAAAGGGCCGTTTGGTATTTTGTCGTTTGTTGTTTATGGTCCGAGTAGTACAGACAATGGTCCAGTGCTAGGTGATGGTTGGTTGTCGAATGGGTAGATGTTGTCATTCCAGTTCATGTTCCACAATATCTGCTACCTGTTGATTTAATGGTTCGGGTGCTTCGAATGTACAGACAACATAGGTCTATGATACGAAAAATATGAACAATAACGTCTGCACTCTACGCCGATATTTTTAACAAACGTTAAATCTATACAAGAACCACTAAGTGTGGTTGCTTCATTCCGAAGGTTTGCTAAAGTAAATTTTAAATGTTTTTGCATAAAATCTAGAAAATCTATTATTTTCTACCGATTCGAGTGTGGTGCTGCGAGTTCTACTCCAACAGTTTCAGGGAGAGTGACGCGCCCTTCTTAACAAGCCATCCTGTAGAAAGCTTAATGAGTATTGCGAATTGTGTTATTCGATTTGTTGGATCATATCGTTGAAGGAGATTCTAATTTCCGTGGATTTCGTGTAAGTGTCTCTGCTTACGGGTCCACCCTCCGTTTTGGCCCTTCATACAGCGATAGTGCGAATTCGGTGGCCCAATTTGATCTTGCTGTTAAGTGGAGCTGCATCCAAGCCAAGGGCTAGAGGGGATGGTGGCTACCATACATACATACATACAAATCTAGAAAATCTATTATGTAGAAGGAGATGTTCGCTCATCACCATGAGGCACCAAGAGTGAACATTAATGTTTTTGACTAGAATGAAAGATGTGAAGAGAAAGTGTTGAAAGTTCCGTCAGAGTACGGCAGGTAGGAAATCTAACTTTAGTGATCGTCAGTCGGTGCGAATCAAAACAAACCCAAAAAAGGAGAGAGTTCCTCTCTCATGTGCGCATCAATAAACAAAGTGCACACAATAGATCGCTAGAATAACTATACAAGCCACAGTGGTACATGAGCGTCTTTCCATGAGTCAATTTTTGCCTGTTGAAGTGGCGGACTTGTTCCGTTGCTACAACCTACCCCGCAGTGGGATGTTAGGCAAAGATTGACGTCCATGGTTCGAGTACCATTGGATACATGCCCTTTCGCTCATTTTTCAAAACATCTGTTAGATTTCCTACCTGCCGTACTCTGACGGAACTTTCACTTTCTCTTCACATCTTTCATTCTAGCCAAAAACATTAATGTTCACTCTTGGTGCCTCATGGTGATGAGTGTACATCTCCTTCTACATCATAATCGTTACTCCTCGCACGGAGAATAAATAACATAACAATTGATGTATAGAAAATCTATGTTTTCATTTTTGGAAACGTCAATGTTAAAGTCTCCGGTCAACACAAATGGCGTATCTTGCGCAGCATACCTGAACAACTTGCGAATCAAGAACAATTTTTAAATTCTTGGTAGTTGTTCCTGGTGAAATGTACACCACAACCAGCAGAACTTCAGTGTCCATTACTGATATATTAGCTGCACAAATGTCCCCGACGTTATCGACAACGCTGAACATCTCGTCATGATGTTCACTGAGCTGTTGGATCTTGTGGGTAGCAGCCATAGTGGTAGCCTTGTCCTGCTGATATATTGCTACACCACCTGCTCTCAAGTTGCAGCGTTTGAACTGAACGATGCAGTGGTAGCCTTCTATATCGACTAAGAAGTCATTGTCTAGCCAAGTCTCACTCAGTGCGAGTGAAAACAATTTATATGACAATTTAACAATTGATAATTAATATGTATATAATTTTATTAAATATTCTAATAATAATAAGAATTATTGTTATTATTTTAATAATATTGAAAATTATTATTAGAAGAGTTTAAATTAGTAAAGATATTATCTTTCAAATGTCTTTACACATAGCTAGAATATCATGAGAATTTAATTTATTTCTTCTATATTCTGTTTCTTCTCTACAATCAATTAAACAAACTCTTTAGTTGGGAAAATTGTGTTGAAAAGGACCCTTTTTATTAATTGTTGGGGAGAGGGGGGGGGGGGGGCTTCTTGAGTAGCAAGATGGCCTGAATTTTCTCCGGCCTCTTGGAGTAACGTCATGTTGAAGTAACGCCATGTAGTGAAAATGTCGATTAGCTCAAGATAAAATATTAATTTAACAAACTCTCTTATTGGGAAAATTGTTTTGGTCGCCCAGAAAGAACAGGTTGTATTAATTATCGGGGGGAACATAGGGATCAAATTGGCTTCTCGGTCTTCTCAAGTAGCAGGGTGGCCTGCTACTAGACGCGGCTCGGCCATTTTATCCGGGCTCTTCAAGTTACGCCATGTTGAGACGGTGCGTTGTAATGCTATTTTCATTACTCGATTAGCTCATACGATATTAATAAAACAAACTCTTTAATTGGGCTAATTGTTTTGTTCACCCTGAAAAGGGCGGGTTTCATCAATTGTTGGGGGAACGCGATCGAAATTTGTATGTATGGCCTGAATATTTGACAGGAATCCACTGTATGTACTGCCATCGTCAGCTGCTTTTTAAGTCACGACCACTTGGTTTAGGGGGATGGATGTGGGTCGAGACGTCATTCGTGTCATGCCTCACCTCATGTCCCATCATTATTCTTTGAACGCTCATTTATACCGGGTTGGGCTGAGCGACAGCAATCTCTGTGAGTGTGGACAAGGCTATCAGGACGCAGATCACGTCATTTGGTCTTGTGCTGAACATCGTGGAGTCAGATCGGGGCTCTATGATTCCCTTCGGGCTCGAGGTAGACTACCCAATGTGCCAATTCGAGATATTTTGTCTGTACGTGATTTGGAGTACATGAAACTCATTTATGTGTTTTTGACTAACATTAGCTTTAGATTGTAGTTAGTTTAACCTGTATGTTAAGTTTAAGTTTTTTTTTCTGTGTATGTGTATTTTTTTCAAGTTTTTCAAGTCAAAAGAAATCCATAAGTTGTATAGTTATAAGTGTTTAAATAATTTAGAATTTAAATTCAATGTGTTATGTGACCATAATTTAAATTTCCACCCTCTTTCCCATCCGTAATTTGTAATTCCTATTAACCTCGAGACGGCCGCGAGTAATCGATTTTATCGCCCTAACTTTAGTTTTAAGATAAATGATGTATAAAAAAACATGAAAACTTGGCTCTGTAAAGTTGATTCGATTGAGCCTGTACAAATTAAAAAAAAAGTCACGACCAGCTGGGCACTGCTGGGTACCGACTGCCAGCTGCTAAGTATTGCCCAGCTTTACCTCCCGCCGGGAGATCCGCTCAGCTCGAATGCTGCCGAACGAATGAGGCATTTGTTCGGAAATGTGCCTTTTATCATGGCATCGGGTACCATTGCATGAACAAAAGGGGGTATCAACTAAAGCAATGTGAATCAAATTCATTAAAAGGGGAGGGGAATCAGATGTTTCGCCAAACACTAGCGTGAAACAGAATCTACCTCTCGAGAACAAAGAATAAGAAGAAGAAGACGATGGGAGACGTCTCTTGCTTAGATTTGAAAACTGTGCTAGGAAATTTGGTTAATTTACTCTGCGAATCGAAATTATAAGACATCACCTAACATTTACGTTATTTTTAATAAGTTAATGTTAAAAATCAATTAACTTGATTACTAAAACTGATACGTAGAATTATTTCCAATCGATTGGTGCAAACGATATGAAAATCGTTTATGCAATGACTTAGTTATTATCGCTCAAAATATCCAAAACGACCCGTAACGCGGTCGATTTCAGAAATTTTAGAACGGCGCCCCAGTATAGAAATGAAAGACGTAGTCCTACGTCAAAAGACTATGATTGATGTTTACATTGCATGTTAAATATTCAAGGTGGCGACGAAAAAAAAACAAGTGCGCGAGCGAATTTTGTACGGGCGTACGGCAAATCCTGACTTGTCAATACGAGACCTTGCAAAAACATTGGGTTTACTTAAATCCACTGTTCACGATGTACTCAAATCATTTTCGGAACGTTTGACGGTGGAGAGGAAACCGAGAAGTGACAAAAACATTGGACGCGCTGATCCTGTAATGGACCGAAAGGTGAAAAGGATATTAACGAAAAACCAAAATCTCTCCATTCGAACGGTAGCTCGTAAAATAGGGATGTCGCCTGGTTTTGTCCAAAAATCAAAACAACGTTTGGGACTTAAGTCGTATAATCTAAAAACAGTTCCAAATCGCAACGAAAAAACAGAACTTGGCAGCAAAATCACGGGCTCGACGTTTGTACTGCGAATATTTGACGAAGTTTTCAAGCGATGTTATGGACGATGAAACTGCTGAGCATTTCAGAACGAAGAAGGCATCGAAATTTCCCAAAAAATACCTTGTTGTGGCAAGCAATTTGCACGTGTGGCAAAAAGAGTAAATTTTTCGTCATTACAGGCACAAGCAACAAGTAGATCTAGCAGAAAGAGTGTCTGCAGAAGCGATTGCTACCCTTCATCAAAAGTCACAAAGAAAAATCTCTGTTCTGACCCGATTTGGCATCACGCCATTATTATTCTGTAAAAACTGTGATGGAGTAGTACCAAGCAAATCAAGTGAACATTGTACCAAAAACCTCAAACCCGCTAAATTTCCCAGAGCTACGACCAATCGAGAGATATTGGGCTCTATAGAAGGAGTAACACTTGTTGATCCCCAAAAGTACTCCTCCTCCACGTGAATCCTCACGATCAAGACGAATTATATTGAAATCATGAATCGGAAGATCGATTTCGGAAGAGAGCCATGTTTCACAAAGAGCGAATGCATCACAACCGGTAGTGTGAGCTAAAAATTTAAAGATTCCAATTTAGGAATCAAACTTCGACAATTCCACTGTAGAACAGTGATCAAATCCTCGACCTCATTTGGAAAATTATCCATCGAAGGAAATGATAGCTGCAAGGATGGGCCACTTTAATGTTAATTTCTGCAAAAAAGTCTTCACAGTGGGAAGCATTGCCATAACAATGCTTTTGAGAGGGTCAGAAATTTCGAGGTACTTAAAGATACCTTCGGCAATGTCATCAAATGAGAACAGCCCACTAGAGGAGGGCTTTTGTTCTTAAAATTGGGGCTTCAGGGGTTTTGGATGTCCCCGGGAGAGATGGAAAGTCCTGGGTGTAGTTAGTACTACGAAAACCAGGTGGATTAGGATTTTCCTTTTTCCACCTTTCCTTGAATTGGGCAAGCTGGTCTCAGGCTTCTTTTCAGCAACTTTCCGTGGGCGGACCGCGTCTTCGCTTCCTTGAAGCACCTTCCGGAAAGGTGAACGATGTTCCCTCTTCAGCCGAATCAAAGTCAGACTCGTCATCTGACAGAGGAGCAAAGGATTTGTATTGGCATCGGGTGATGGTGAGGCTTTTTCACCATTTCAGCAAAGATTGCCTGTGAACGCTGTTTCAGCGAGCGTTCTAATTTTTCCCCGCGTTGTTTGTACGCCGGGCACGATGAGAGAGCATGAGGAGGAGTTCCTTTACAAAAAGCGCATTTAGGTGTGCTGTCTGCGCACGCGCCATCCTCATGCTTCTCCCCGCAGTTGGAGCAGCGCGCTTTATTGCCGCAATGGGAGGTCGTATGTCCCATCTGCTGGCATTTCTGGCAGATCATGACCCGAGGTACAAACAATCGCACAGGTAGCCGAAGTTTTCCCAACTCGACGTATTGAGGGAGGGCTGAGCCAGAGAAGGTCACGCGAAACGAGTCTGATGGTGTGAACTTTTTCGCCCATATTGGTCGATACTGAGCCTAGTTGGCGCACATCCAGTATCTGAACTGGGGGAAGCAGGGGTTCTTAAATCGACCAACCCCCGCTTCAGCAGGATCTCAGGGGTTAGACTAGTTTCGGTGACCACACCTTCAATTTCAATACCCCGAGCTGGGATATACACTCTATATTCTAGAGTAAAGAGCTGGGAGACAGCAATCTCATTAGCTTGCTTGAGGTTGGACACAACGACCCGAAGTTTATTCGGCCTGACTTTAATTATCTCGGTCACGGCCGAGAATCGTTTGGTCAGATCGTTCGAAATTTGATAGACATTCAGAGGTTTCGATTTGGGCTGAAAATAGACAACCAAGGACCAGATTGAACTGTCTGGATATGCACGTGATCAGGTAACTGTATGAGCTACCCCATCATTTTGCGCCATAGATGATTCATCTTGCGATAAATCATCCATGGCTCGTTCGTGGGAGCTTATGACGCTCAACCACTGAATCTATATATAACTAAACACAGAAAAAAAAAATTAAAGCTAAGCACACACTCAAACACTCTCAAACACTCTCAATCACTCCATACACTCACACACACTATAAAAATAGCAGCTTCTTGTATTCAGAAGAGAAGGAAACAAAAACTTATCTTATATGTATAACGGATCTACTGCAGCCGGGCGACGAATGTGCTGCTGCTGCCGAGCTACGATGAGTGGCCGCGTGCACCGGCTGGGCGTGGGGATGAACGATGATGATAATGACACTGGTGATACTGGTCGGTGGTGGTTAGCAGATGAACTAATGCACGCTACACACGATGGACTGCTGGTGTGCGTGCCGTATAGATGCGGAGCAATATGGCTTTTCGATCGTCGTAATATTGCTAATTGCAATTAATTACGTTGCTGCACTGTTTATCACACAACCTTTTCTTCTTAATAAAACCAGGACTCGATTTCACTCGCGATCGCGAAAAAATATTAAACTGAAGAATTAAATCAACTAGTGAAAAGCTTCCAAAGCAACGGAAAGCGGACCGAACGAACTGTACCGTTCGCTTGTTCACTGGGCAATGGACCTTTGCTCTTACTTTCTTGTTGTTTTTCGGTCAGTAGTAGAACGCTACCCTAGTAGCACACATGTTGTCATTCAGTTGAGATAACATAAATATAACTTGCTAAGTCATAATCAAGTTACTACAACTAATTATGACAGCAGTGTGCTACGTGGGTAGCCTGATTGAGTCAGAGGCAGCCTTAATCTACGCACCACTGGATCAAGAAGAAAAGTATATTTGGTAGGAACGCCGAAGCCAGAGCTTTGAGCGATGAGAGCCACATGGCCGTTCGGTATATGGTCCTTTAGCATATGGATCTTTGGCACATGGATGTTTGGTCAAATGAACGTTCGGCCGAATGGACTTACGTATCGTCATAAAAGAACCATGTGCAAAGAATCAATAGAAAATATCTCTTGAAAGAACTGCACAATTCTTTAAGATTATTGAAAATAATGAACTATTCCGTCTAGCATTTTAACAAAATAATTTTTGTCCAACTAAAATAAGGAGTCAAAAATTTGTTCAAAACACATTTATTCATGTCATGGCCGAATTCACCAACATTTTGGTTTATAGTGAATCGATATAGTTTGAACTTAATAAGAATGCTTATGACTGCAATTGCGCACATATATTGATAAACTCTAAATGTAATACGTGTAGAATATTTCATTATATCGGGAGGCTACCTAACTTGTTATTGTTTTGGTTTCTTATTTCTTATTTTTTAAATCTAATGCGTTTGTGACGATTTTATAGGCTTCTTGGTTCCTTTTCTTAGCTATACATATATGCTGATGGACAATTTTCGGCCAATTGTCGATTCGGCCAAACATCCATTCGGCTAAACGTCCATATGCCAAACGTCTTTATACCAACCGTGGTTTCATTCACAAAGTGCGTTGAATAGCAAGGGTCACGAAAAAAGAAGTATGAAGCAAAATTAATAAAAAGAGATGGGCCAGAGTTAAATAATTATTACATTTCAATTTTAACCAACCATATGATATATGATATGTATAAACTTGATGATACAATTATAACTATTCATCTTTGATATAACAGACCTCTATTTTTTGCAACTAACTAAATCGCATCAGTCATACGGAGCCGGTAATTCATTTTTTTTTTTTTTTTGATAATAGGAATGACGTAATACGACGTTCAGAAGCACATGTACACCGTTTACTAGCGGTTTATCCTATAGACTCTCAAGTAATAGACCGGCCAACGTGAATCTGGCACAATTGATGTATCCAAAACAACTGTCAAATCGTATGGGAAATGTTCGTTTTGGATACAACAAGGCGGCACGTTGGCCGGTCTATTACTTCAGTGTCTATAGTTTACCCTAGGTTTGGGGAGAATTGTTGCCAGCGTAAAAAAGTTGTGAAACAAACAAATTCCAGAGCTGAATACACCCAATGGAAGTTTTGAGAGGAACGTAACCTGAAGCTGTACAAAGGCCTCTACTTGATAAGCGACGATATTGACGCCTGAAAGGAAGAGAGGGTAGCACTTTTTGATCCCTAACCCTTATGTGTTCTACAAAAAAATCCTTTGAGTGATCGACAGGGTACCCTGGTACCCAACAAATTCAAATGATAATTACTCTAGTGATGATTGACCGGTTTTGATTATTTTGGCACCAGTAGATTCAAAAACGCATTTTCTACAGGAATTATAATTTAAATTCATCTGGTTCCCGTAAGTTCGGGTTTCTGGGGCTGTGTTCCAGTACGGAGACACTATTTGGCAACATCTTTTGAATTTCTAGGAATGGATGTCAAAATCTTAGGAATATTTCCTAGAAACTATTTTTTTTCCTTTCTGGGCGACATGTTCCTGCAATAGCCATTCTGAAACAGGTTCCCGTGGGGCCTAGAGTGGCCATGAACATATTTAGAAGGAAACGCTGGCAATATGGCAAAATTTATGAAATTTCTCCAGCAGAATATTTCTCAGGACAAATCATCAAATGGCCACTTAACATTGAGAAATATCCTACTGGCAAAATTTCATGACTTTGATACCCACATTGCCAGGGTTTTCTACTGAAATTGTTCATGGCCACTCTAGGCCCCACAGGAGCCTGTTATCGAATGGCTGGTCCAGCAACAAGCACATGGCCCACGATGAAATAGAAATAGTGTCTAGGAATTATTCCAAAGATTTTGACATCCATTCCTGGAAATTCAATTGATGCTCCGAAATGTTGTCTCCGTACCAGAACACAGCTCCGGAAACCCAGGTTTACAGGAACCAGATAAATTCAAATGGTCCTTGTCCATAATGTTTCTGAAGCGAATGAATTTTTGAATCTAATGGTGCCAAAAGAATCAAAATCGGTATTCAATTTCTCAATATTTGCCAGAGTTATATTCATTTGAATTGGGTGGGAACCCGGGTACCCTGTCGATCACTAAAAGGTTGAAACAAATCAAAATCCCACCCTTCGGTCCCCCTTGCTACTATACGAAATGTTTTTGTGCAAAAAGTTGCCTTCCAACTTTTATTAATATGTCACTGAATTTCAGCGCCCTGTTTTAAAATAAACTTTGAAATTTCGTAATGTAAAACACGAAAAAGTACCTAGATACCCTGTCGTTCACAAAAAATATCACTCCTTCATCACTCCTTCATAAGAATCTTTTTTGTCCAGGCGTATAATGTTAAAATCGTGGAAGTTGAGTATTTTTTTTTTGCATATGACACTGCGTTTAAATTATCAGGTTAATACGTCTGATTGAAACTACTTTTTCCTCTTCTACCACTACTCTGCTACAACAATGTAACAGTCTCAGATCACCAAAATATGCCGGACTTTTTCTTCGTGTCCACAATAAAATGCCTCCAATATTCAAGCGCAACTACTGAAATCTCCCATAGTGCAAAGTGCAGTGTGGTCTGCAGAAGAGGCGCTGATGCTGCCAAAGAAAGTGGCAATTTCATTCCAGCATACGCCATGGGGCTTCTTCCACTTTCAATCAAACCAACAGTTTTGTAGTGGTTGGATTGCATGACAAAGAAAATTTCTGAGAAACGCAAAACTAGAGAATAGGAAGAAGTTTTCTTCAGCTTTTTAGATAAAATTTCAATTTAACTTTAAACCTGAGAAACTTTCTCCGAAAAGGTGCTTTGAGGATGAAACTTCGCTATTCAAATCTGTTGAACAAGGCTCTTTAGAAATTGATGTTTAGATGATTCTGGTGCCAGTCGCAGAGTTATTGTTTAATAATTTATGGAAAGTTCAAACGATCCCACGACATACGACATCTTCAGCGGTTTTCTGCTAATACTCTAGACGTATGCTGGATGCAATGCTGGACTTGTATCAACAAATTACACAGACTAAATAATGAATTTCAACAGACGTTAGTATTTTGTGACAAGCACTGCATTTAGTATAGGAAAACATGGCAAAGAGGAGAGGGGTAATTTTTAATTCAATTTAGCGTGACGTAATTTGCGCATGCCGCCTAAGTCGATTGGTATATGGCAAACAGGTCTCTAGGTCTCAGAGAAAAATCCGCTGTTTTAAGCGGTACATGATAAGGGCACAATCCATCGGCAATTCAACTCGTTTCTTAAAGTGATTTTCTATTTGCCAACTTATCTAGTATTCCTGAACGCATTTCACACAATGAAAATTGTGACTTCTGTGGCCGTCCTTTTTCCTCTGAATACTTAATCAACACATCAATCCCATTCAATGCAGTTTCGTCGGAAACTGTTCCGGATTTTTCCTCAGGACCGAAAAATTCCACAACGTTTGTGCTGTTGTTATTTATAGAATGTGTATCACCGACATCATAGGATATTTCGTCATCGATGGATGGATGGATTGAGAATTCTTTCGATGATTTCATCATCTCTCAGGAACTCGCACTCCACATTCTCTTCGTCGATTTGGTCAGATTTCTCCGAGATAGCTTCCATTCTTTCCAGCGACTCGGCAAGCGGAAAATCATCCTCATCTCATTTCCCCCTTCTCGTCCCAAGACTTCCGCCATTATTACGTTTCGGTAGCGTGTCTCAATCAATAATAATAATATGCTGATCCATTGGCTGTTAAACAGCCGTAGTATTGGGGGGCAAGAATATTGAAAAGATGGCACCATCGCTTGTTTTAAGCTCATCTGAATGAAAACAAGCAGAACAGTTATTCAGAACAAGAACGGCTGTCGTAGGCAGACCAGGTTGCTCCAAAAACTCTTGGACATGCGGAACAAACTGTTCGAAAAATCAAGTATTGAATGGCTCTCGAATGATCCACGCATTTTTAGACGCCTTGTAATCAACCGGAAGTTCTTTCAATTGCTTGAGAGGCAGCTTCAGAGAGCCGTCCATGCTGCTACAAGGCATAAACGTCAGTCGCTCTTTATTGACCTTTGTACCGGGTGCTGACTTGGAGTCCTTGTCGACATATGTCGTTGTTGGAGTCTTTTTAAAATAGACCCCGCTTTCGTCGGCATTAAATATCTGAGTTCAGTGAAAATTGTAACGACACATCCCAAGTGACCCAAGCAAAGTCAGCAAATGGCCTTTATTCAACATTATTCATGTTCACGAATCATTTAGTAGCATTAACGGTTCTTGTAAGTAATAAATTGGACAGCCTGATGCCTGAAAGAACTATTAATGTAAGCACTATTTCTCTGGCCTTAACGGTAGATATAGGGCTACTATTTCGTGCCTTTAAATTTTGTTATTGTTTTGGCTGGCAAGCTCGTTTATGTGGCATCACATGTTCATTAAATGCTTATTACTCGCCTTGGAAGCACTTAGCTCTTGGCATTTTCGAAGTTACAGTAAACAACAATGGATTCCGAGCAGTGAAGAAAAATGTTTAAAAGTGGTAATTACCGTCGTAAAGTGAATAAGTATCAAACATTAAGAACTCCATGTTAAACCACATATTTAAATATTAACGTGTCCGGTAGTGCAGCATCGAATCTTCAGAAAGATTAGCTGTAAGAACCAGATCATTCATCGTATCTGGAGGATCTACTTACATCACTCAACACCGAAGAAATTAGTTTCGATGTTGATTTGGATACACCGAACGAAGATTTTGAATAATACAGTAATGATGAGCTCTCTGACTAATAAAATCAAAAATCAAAGGGATAGTTCGGTAGAAGCCGATACCAAAACCGAGCTACATGAAGGCCAAAGTTTGGGTACATATGTGCGAAATTGGAGCCTAGAGTTCTACACATCGCAAAATGTACTCAAGCCTCTAATACCAAAGCTAACCCAATACGATCGTTCGTACCGGTAAGAAACCTTCTGTCATCATCATCGAAGGAGGTGAATACTGACATCAAGCCATCGGTAAACATCGGTTCTGGGTCTGGTTTCGTAACTTCCAATAACGTTTCTTATTTCTCAATCATTACAGTTACTTGTCTGCCCTAGACTTTCTGCAATTTGACGGAATCGTACACTGTTTGTATAAACGTAAATATCGGCGGATTCCCAGTATTCAAGAATGGATCAGATCAAGTTTGGCCCATACTGTTACTTCACTAATATTTCAAATGAAACCTATCATCTGCTAAACTACGCATTTAAGACAGATCCACGCAAATTCGCTAGTATCAAACTAATCAATGACTTTACTTTAATCAACAATTTTAACAATAGATGGTTTCTTACAAAGAACAAACGCGTTGTGTTTTTGGAACAGAATGGTACTCATTTGAAGAAGTTTTCGTCTACAAACATTCCTGTGCTTAAAACAACTTGTGATCTAACATTTACATTGATTCTTATGAATTCTTATGATATTAGGGCCATTCTAAATAAGTTGCAGTAAAAGTCTATGATGAGACTGTTTTTACCCCTTTACACCACACTCTACCATTAAATGAGCGTTTGTCATTTACAGAATAAATGTAATACCATTCTCAAGTATTCTTTATTTTGTTCTTTAAACATCATGCCAATTACTGTTCACATGTCAAAATTAAAACAATTCTTGTTTAAGATCATTCACATTACCAGTTGAAACAATGGAATCGAGAAGACATTCGAATCACATAGTTAGTTAAAATCTAGTCATATTAACTGAACAAATAAATCAAAACGCAACAGTTCAAAAAGTCTAGGATACTACTACCCTAAAGCGAGTATGAAAGCTCTTGCGCCAAATACTCCTCAATAAAAATGTCATCGCGGCCGGTAAATCATTATCTTTTTAGAATTCACCATCAGCGACGGAGTGATCTGGGTTCATCTCGGTATCATCTTGTAACGGGTGGCAATTAAAATTTTGGAATTTTTTCGAGGCCTCTATGCTCAACAACAAACGAGCTCAGAGAGAAATAAGAGTGTGTATGCGTTAGCTCTTTCTCCGCTCTTTCTGCTAGTATTTTCTGTTTTGTTTATGCTTGCTCAGTTTTGCTCAAAATGCCGTCGAAACAAGAAGTATTTCGCGAGCGCGTTGTACAGTTCTACGAACTGCACAGAAATCTCGGCAAAACGTATATGGTACAACATTTTAAAAGCGAAAATGTTGCGACTTCGACTGTTTACCATATCCTAAGATCCCCAACAACTGCTCGCAAGCAAGGTAGTGGAAGACCAGACAAAATTATGGACGCAAAAGGACTTCGTTCTCTTTCTCGTGGAGGATTCACTGGGCCAACGGGATGCCGCAAAAAAAGTTCAACTGTTCTCACCAGTACATCTGCAAAACATTGAAAAGAGTCGGAATAAAGTGCCGAAAGAAGACACGAGCCCCGGAATATACTGATGCACAGATCTCAACGCTGAAATCCCAATGCCGTTGGTTGATTAAAAATTATTCCGGAAAAAGTTTTGTTTTGGACGACGAAAGCTACTTCCCTCTTTCGAAGACGCAGATTCCCGGAAACGATCGATACTATTCAACGGATAGTTCTACTACAGCTCCGAACATAAAATATAAGTTTAAACATAAGTTTGAACAGAAAGTGATGCTGTACATTGCCATTTCCGAGAAAGGCATTTCTAAGCCATGGTTCAAGCCCTCTGCTTTGGCAATCAATCAAGATGTGTACCAGAACGAATGTTTGAAGAAAATTTTAATCTCGTTTCTACAAAAACATCATGCTGATGGACAATACGTGTTTTGGCCGGATAAAGCGTCATCGCATTACGCCATAAAAACACAATCGTTCCTGAATACCCATTCGATCCCATTTGTACCCAAAAACCACAACCCGACAAATCTGCCTCAGTGTCGCCCAATCGAAGATTTCTTCGGGGTTTTGAGTTCCTTGGTGTACAAAAATAACTGGAGAGCCACGAATTGCAAACAGTTGATTGGTAGAATCAAGAGATGCATTCGCAAAGTTGACATGGAGGCCGTACAACGCTCCTGTTCCGACATCAAACGCCGAACATCCGATTACGGACCGTTTTCAAATGTTCACTAATTTTTTTTCAACAATGGACAATGTATCTTTTATTTGAATAAATCAGATCTTCTTCAACTATGTTTGTCTTTTTTTGACAGCTTGAGAAATAAATTCCAAAATTTTAGTTGCCACCCGTTACTTTCATCTCGCCTACTGGTTTATTCCGGATTTGCTTGCAGCGCTTCCTCACTACAGATATTCGTGTTCATCTCTTCGAAACGCTTTCTAGCGTTTTTCAAACATCAATGCAAAAATTCCTGGCAGTTGTTGAAAGTGAACGATGAATCAGCATGTGGTACAACTAGGCTAACCTATTGTATCACTTTCACGTACTTGTGGAACGCTTGTGGCTTGTCCCGGTCCACGAGCATCTCATCAAGAACTCCCTCTCGAAAAAATAATCCACTATTTGCAAACAAACGGTCCATCCAGCACCAGAGTAGCGATCCTTGCCTTGAATGGATCCCAAGAATTCCACGACCAACTCAACAAATGCTTCGCCTCTTGAGCTCTCTTTAAGACCTTCGAGATCATTCCAACGACGCACTGGTGTCAAAGGAACTTTCCTTTAAAAAACACTTCTGCAATCAGCTGGTTGTGCTTTCTGTACTGCCAATACGTCAACTTTGGCGTTCAATTGGGACAACAGAGAAATGCATCGGTTGGCCTGAACCTTCGTAGAATCCTGTCTTTCGGAAAAGTTTCAGAACTTCAGAAGTCCCAGTTCCTTAAGTACGTTAGCGATTTCTTCAGTTAAGGATTGGAGCGTGGCAGCTGTTGGGCTACTTTCGGCAAGCTGTTGGATAACATCGCAACTAACATGCGATGATTCTGGTGCTGCATCGGCTTTTTTATGCTGCTGGAGGTACTGAAGGTGCTGCAAAGTGATCTCCATTTTCAAGCGTCTGTACGATGCAATAATTATCAGCCGACATTTTTCTGCAACAAATCGACAGTAAATCAAATATGACCATGTACACAACATTAACAAAGGCTATATTTGATTTATTACCTGGATTTAAGGGATGAAATAATAATACAATGTTTTTATTTTTACTTTTACGGCACCCACGATCGAGCTGTCAAATAAATGGCTTACGCTTGCTCTGCTCGCTTCAGGAACGTTGACTCGCAAATCAATACACTGAACATTTATTTTTGTAAATTAGCCTTCACTTGTTTCGTAAACGTGGATTTTGCACATAGAACAAATGTATCGTAAATTGTATGAAACATTCATTTTGCTTGTCATCTAGTGAAGTGACCTCAGCGTGTATTGTTTACACTGCGTGAGTTTCATTGTGAAATGTGTCGTAGTTTCGAAAATGGAGTCGAAGGAACAGCAAGTATGCGAGAACATTTTGTACACACACCTCGACAACCCACTTCTTTCGCACCGAGCCATCGGAAAGTGGTTGAAAATTCACCTGTCAACAGTGTCTCGTGTCATAAAACGTTTCGGGGAATGTTTAACTGTCGATCAGAAGAAGGTGAAAAAAGTGTCCCGTGCTGTGTGAAGGATGACAAGCGAGTGGTTGCTGCCCAATGAGGTCTATACAGGTGGAGAACAAGTGGTTAAGTTGTATTAGTGTAATGCAAAATACTGTCATTGTGTTCGTGAGATGATGCACAGCCTGTTTTTTGTAAACATGCATGACGTAGATCTCCAAAAACAACGATTTACAACAGCAGCAAATCACAAGATGGAATGTTTATTTTCGGTAATTGGTATAGTTTGGTTTGGTTTCAGCTGAAAATTGCCTCTTTGTGCACTAAAAGGATGCGAAAGAAAACTTAACTTGCTTTGTTATCATTCGCTTGTTTTTGGAGTTCTACGTCACTACTCGAAATCATGGATTGTTTACCCATTTTTCGTTACTAATACCGACAAACACCCTGCTCTTCGCCACCTGTAAAGACCTCATTGGTTGCTGCCTTTAAACGCAAACTCAACCGTTCCGTTCGGGATGTCGCGAAAAAACTGCACTTGACCAAAAGTTTCGTGCAGAAAGCCAAGCCGTTCATTCAAAGTTCAGAAATCTCCAAACCGCAATGAAAAACAGAAAAGGACAGCTAAACACGTGCGCGTAAGCTGTACACACAAATGTTGACGAAACCACACTGCTGCATCATGGACGATGAAACACACATAAATGCGGACTTTAACCAAATTCCCGGCAACCAGTATGTGACTGCGAAAGACAAATTCAATGTTTCAGAGTCTCTCAGGAAACAGCAAGTGTCAAAGTTCCCCAAGAAATTCATGATGTTTTGTCAGAGAATTTGTTCGTGTGGTAAACGGAACAAGCCTTTCGTGAAAACTTCAACTGTATGCCTTGAAAAAACGTTTGCTTCCGTTTCTCAAAACACACAACGTTCCTACAATTTTTGGCCGGACCTAGCCTCTTATCACTACTCCAAGGATGTTCTGGAGTGGTACAAGACGAATGGTGTCAATTTCGTGCTGATGGATCTTAATACCCCAAACTCTCCAGAGTTGCGGCCAATTGAAAAATATTGGGATATAATGAAGCACGAACTTCGTAAGCACCATAAAGTTGCCACTACAGAACAGGAAATGTTGAAGTCATTGTTGAAAGCGGAAAAAAATTTCGGTTCAAGCGTTGTACAAAATCTTATGCGTGGTATTAAGAAAAAAGTTCGGGCTTTTGGATTTGGTAATGAAATACAGTGAAATAAAAATACCTAAGCCAAGATCATACATTGAATTTTATTCCCTGAATATTTCATGTTTTTGAGGACGAGTTTAAAGTGATGCAATTTAACTGTGGACACACTTTATTTAGGCAAATTTTAAAAACTACATTGAAGCTATATGCTCAGACAGTATCTCAGCTAGCTGTTTCGCCTTTTTTGGCATTTAATCAACTTTTGAGAAATTTTTGAGTAGTTCTATATGTGATTAGCTGGTTGAAAAAAATCCTCTTTTTAGTGCTTATCGGTTACTTGGGATGTCTTCCCCAAACTTCTCGTCAATGATAGCAAACATTTTCGTCAATGATAGCAACATTACTTGAAAGTTTTCCTCCTGTTATTTTAAGAACACGGATTCCATAACGATCAACTAACTTGTATGTAGCCTCTACTTCCGAAAGAACCATCACCCGGAGGACAAACTGGTTCGGTAAAGAGAAAAACTACTGGGGAGCTGGTACTCAATGGCAAGCTGAACTGCTGAACTAGGTTTAAAGCTGCACTAAACCCTGGAAAATATTTTAAAAGTGCTGTTAGTATCCTTGTTAACTTAAAGATCCATTGTCTTTGCTCTATATCTCTTTCACTCATGCTATAAAAACTCTAATATTGTTCAAACGAAAACAGGAATCAAAACCCAAATTTTAATTGGAAAAGAATCACGATAATTTATCATCTACACAAATTTAAACTACAAATCTAATTTATACATATTGACTTTTTACAAACATGTTTTAAATAACGATGAAACACGATGAACGATATGTGTTAGAGATGACTGCTGGTGAAATATATAACCAAGAGTGTCTTCAAAAGTGACTCTTGCCATTCGTGAACAATCACAAGGGCTCTACTCTATTTTGGACTGATCTTGCCTCATGTTGCAACGTGTTGAAGGTGGTGATGCTGAAATACATGAATCCTCCGAATTCACCGGAACTGAATCTGATATAAAAGTTTTGGAATATCATGAAGACAACACTTCGTCCCTGCCCTTCGGTTCAGAAAGGGGTATGGGCGCGTTATGCCGAGTTGATCGTGGCAGATTTCATGTGTGAATAGGTTGCCACATCAACGTTCAAAAGTACCTGAACTAAATGGACAGCTTGTAATGAACACGTGAAGATGCGATGGGGGATCATTGCCCTGTTATTCCAAAATGTAGCACGATGTAAAATGTTTCTTGGCTTCTATAACTCCACGTGACAAAAATTTAGTGAACGAGTGAACATCAATCGGAAATGACCTCTCATATGCATCCGTCGTGAGTAAAGAACGGTATATAACCCCGACCTATTTTATTTTCAGTCAAATTTTGTAAAACTAGGTACGTGATCAAATGACCACAACACAAGACACTCAATATTAAATAACGTATGACGTGGAAAAGGAGGGACCATCAGGGTAACCAAGTAAAACGATTTGGAGAGGGAGCATGGGATTGCCTCCTCCTAATATCTCGCGGCACGAGGGCGGGTTCTTCGATGTCATCTTTTTGTTTTTTTTTTTCTGTCAATCGAGAGCTCAATTCTAGTGCTGTGGGTGTGAATTTGCTTTTGGAAAGAGACTCTCGTCTCAAATTATTCTATGGTATGTTGCCTTGCCACAATAAATGGTAGTATCACATCAATTTCATCATCATGCAGATAACACTCCGTATACCAAAATAATTATAAAAAAATGTTCTAGAATTAATGAAAGTCTGGATGAAATTTGCAAAACTGATTGGAAAAACTGTTGTACAATACTTAAAGGGCACAGTCAAAAAAAAAAAAAGGTGCGAGTATTTAGAATGGGGTCGTGGGAAATGGTACAGATCAACTATTAAGCTATAGTTTGTTTAATATATATTTTGCTCCTCATCAGTCGCATTTCCCAATAGACCCTTCCTCATTTTCAAGTATTTTTTTTTTATTTTCTTCTCGACAGCGTGAAATCTTATTCTTCCAAACAGCGTTTAAATCCCCATGACACCAAAAAAATATATATCCCATACCATTTCAGCCCTAAGAATCAAAAGTAAATTTGTGTTGCTACTTTACCCATAAATCTACCAAACCCATCATCATCGCGGCATCGTTCGTTTTCAGGTTGCCATCGTAGTTAAGACTTACTTTTCGGCTTGTCGGCTGCTGATATTGTCATGAAACATTTCCATTTTCCTAAAACCATTGAAAAGTTGGTTCGCGGAAACTCGTATCAATTTATTCAAATGAAATTTTCTCTTTATGATGGAATCTTTCCTCCCCTTTTCTTCGCTCCCATAACCTCCAGCAGTGTTTACCCAAAGTCTGATTGCTGCCAAGGAAATGAATGGAACGACATGGCAGTATACAAATTTGCAAATGGAAACAAACCAATTGCCATTTCTTCATATGTTTTTTTTTCCTCTCGGAACGAGCAACTTGACAGCATTAGGCTTTGCATTTGTTTTTCATTGTACCTATATTTTCTCCAGAAAACTTGCTTTCTCGCTATATCATTTATGCATACGCCGTACAGCTACTTCTTTCGCTGCGTTCTTAATACATAAGCTCATCATAGTCAAACGAAGCCATACAGCAGCAGCAGCAATAGCAGTTAGCAGAAGCAGTTATGACAACAAAGGCTCTCAACCTCCCCCACACTCCCCAATGATTTCATCGGGCTAGATGACTAGAATTCGTTGGAGACCCTTTTCAGCGAGACCCTGATTGCTATTCGTCCTCCTGCTAATCCGTTACTTGTTTGTTTGTTTGTCGTATGTATAAGGCTCTTCCCATCGTGGAGTGAAGTGCGTTCATTCAATGTGACGAAGGAAAATGGGGATGTTCGCTGAATGCGAACGAGTGGCTTATGCATTAACTTGATCCTTCATCGGTTGGTTAATGGAATGTCAACAAATGGCCGAAGTATTGATTAATAATTCCTCTGAAATAATCAACGCCATGTTAGATTGTATTCCTTTGTGTATAGTAGCTCGTGAGGTTCTGTGCATTGAGGTCCAGTTTAAAGGGGTTCGATACACCCGAACGTTGAAATGCTTCAAATAACTCCGTGTTGCGTATAAAGGCAAGTATGAGATGTATTTGCACGAGTTCCTTGAAGGTATTGTGAATTTCTTAAGGGCATATGCTGAGGCATTCTCAACGGCAACCATTACCTTAACTCAGAACTTGTACTAGAAATTGAAAATTTAATCATATTAGTTTGTATGCCTACTTGCTGTGGGCAATCAGATGCAGTTCGATTCGATGTTCATTCACTAATAATCTAGAATTATCAATTTGAAATAGCAAGGTAAGCTTGCGAGAAAAATATAAAAGTAGGGGAAAATAGGGAAAAATGGAGCAGCAATTCACCTTAGGCGCCAATAAAGTAATAACATGCTCATAGAATGGATATGTATGGCATGCTATGTACTAGGTTGCCAGAAAAGTCGCCTTAATATCAAACACGGAAACATTTTGTTTTTGCCAATTTCGGTTTTATTTCTCAACATACTCTTCTCTTAGGTCGATGCAACGAGTCCAGCGATTTTCTAATGTTTTATCCCATCCAAATAGTACACCTTCGGAAGTCCTTCAAAATAGCCATTGGTTTCAGCTATGAGCTCATCCATACCGGTGAGCCATCTCTTTAGGTTTGGGAACAAAAAAAATCACAGGGGGCCAAGTCTGGCGAATACGGTGGATGGGGAACCAATTGGAACCAAATTTTATTCAATTTTACTTCAGCAATTGCGGATGCATTAGCAGGCGCATTGTCAATTTTTCTCTGCAAATGCGGCCGTTTTTTCTGAACTTCATCCTTCAAACGATCCAATAACGCTGCATAGTACAGTGTGCGGCAGAAAATAATGAGAAAATGGTTAAACTTGAGTATTGGGTTAATTCGTGTAGCTAATGACTAATTTCTATCGAAAGTGTATTTGTTTATGTTTATTTCCAAGTGCTGCATCCAAACATGCTATTTGTTTTATTGAAAATTCGTTAAAATGTTCGCGAAAGAAGTGATCACCAGTTTGTTGCTCGCCCAGAAGAAGCCGAAAGAATTGCCAAGGTGGTGGGGTGCCATTTGGCAACAGTTTACCGCATAAAAAAGTCCCTGCACGATGGTCTTAAGCAGCAGAAACCGGGAAGCGGACGTCCGCGCTTTGGACGCACGCCCAACGTGATCAAATCGGTCGGTGCAAAAATTGTTCGCAATCCGGTGCGTTCCATAAGAAAACTTGCAAAGGAAGCCAATATTTCGGAGAAATCTATGCGGAGAATCATCAAAGAAGACCTGCATGCATCTTCCAGAGCCAGAGTAAAACGCCACTTGATTACGGACCGGGTGAAGGAACTACGAGTGACTCGTTCCAAGAGATTGCTTTCCTTGTTGAAAAAATGATACTCCTGTTCTCCGAGAAAAAGCTTTTCAGCATTGATGCTGTGGCCAACAGCCGCACGGACCGGTTCATTTCAACGCAGAAATGGAGATCGTTCCGGAAAAAGTGAAATTCAATTTCCAACCAAAATGCCGCCTGTTTTCATTGATGCTGGAGTTAAAATCAATACCTAAGTATTTTAATCGGTATTTTAAAGGACCAAGTGCTTCTCTGGGTGAAGGCCAACTTCTTCAAGGACCAAAACGTTATCCTACAGCAGGATGGAGCACCGTGTCACACGTCCAATGGAACAAAACAATTTTTGAACGATAACATGAAGTTTTGGCCGAAAGATTTTTGGCCCCCTAGTAGTCAAGATCTTAATCCGTTGGATTATTCGATTTGAGCATATGTTGAAGCACGAGCCTGCAAAACATCACACCCTAGTGTGAAAACCCTGAAGTCAACCATAACGCGCATATGGCAGTCAATGTCGGAGGACTACGTCCGAAAGGCATGCTCTGGCTTCCGGCGTCGGCTCGAGGATGTTATTTTTAAAAATAGGGAGCACATTGAATAAATTTGTTTAAAAGGACTTAATAAAGAAAACTGCACTCGAAAATGACCGACAGATATTTTTTGGGTGAACTTCAATCGGAGGATTTTACTCTAATCTACAGCTGATCACCAAGGCCACAAGAGAGTTAAAGAACATGTCGACATCCATCTTTTCATCAGCCATGGCTGAGGTTCTAGCCAATTAACGTAGGCCACCTGACAGGGCGTCCAAGTATTGTTGTAGAAACTTTAATAAACATAAGATTAAGGGAAAATATGTTCCATTGATGTATTTCTTCTAGTTTTTTTTTCAACGCCATCCAGAATAATCACAGTTTTGCAATTCATGTGTAATTTTTGAATGGACATTTAGTCAAAAACTTAGAAATATGTAAAGTTATACATCAGCTTTGCAACATTCATTCTTTTATTTTTAAACACTTTAAAAATAAAACACATTTATGAGCATATAAGCAGAACGATTAATATTGGAAAACTATGGAAAACTTTCCACAGAAAACGCAGGTTAGTTCTTTTAACCGATTTATCAATTTACAGATTCAGTGCGGATTTTTTTCTACTCAGTAATTTAATATAATGTATGGTCTGCATGCATGGAAAGTAATAAAACCCAAACAATCCTCGAGTTCAGGAAGTTGATCAAAAGGCTATTTACGATGTCACCTCCATATTTATGAGTTGAGATAGCCCCACGGAACGTTATAAAACTGAATTAGACATGTTGCATTGTTTCTAGAACACCTAGAGCTCCCCAAACTATCCTTTAGTTTAGATCTTGATGTACAAAAATGGATTTGCGTCCAATGTTTAGGACACAACGATGAGTTGTGGAATTTTCAAGTCATCCTACATTCTTACGACATGCCCAGCCCATCGTGGGCGACCGATTTTAACAATGTTAATGATGGGAGGTTCATGGCTTATCGCCTCCTCCATATTCTGTCTTCCATCTGCACTTCACCGTAGATCGTACGCAACACCTTCCGTTAAAAGCCATCAAGGGTGCGTTGGTCCCCCATTAAGCATGTCTTTGTTTCGTGGCCGTAGAGAACTGCCGGTCGAATTAATGTCTTGTAGATGGTCAACTTTGTGGTTCAGCGAACATTGTTCGATCTTAGCGTCCTTCGAAGTCCAAAGTAGGCACGATTGCCAACCATAATGCGCCTTTTTATTTCTCTGCTGGTGTCGTTATCGACGGTCATCAATGAGCCTAGATTCACGAATTCATCTACTTCCTCGATTTCATCACCGTCAATCTGAACTCGTGGTAGGAGGCTGACATAGCCTTCTCGGCAGCCTCTTTCCTTCTGTGATAAAGCAGCCGAATGCTAGGCAGCCTAGTTGGTAAGGTTCAACGACGAAGAGTTAAATAATTTTCCTCTATAAAAGGCACGGATGAAGACTTTAGTTCAATCGTGGTCCATACGCAGCATCTGAAAGTTCATCCTGAAAGGATGGAGTTAGTTGGCATCTTCACAAACCACGTTACTCGTTTCGTCAAGTTGTGAGCTACAGAGCGACGCTACCTTACGCTCCCACTCCACCGAAGCCCGGAGACGCCTACACCCCGAAGAACGACGCTCACACACGAGTTGCCACGGATCGCCTAACGACGTCTGGCGACAACCGCCACTGGACATCGTCTCGACGCCATGTTAGATGAATCAAATTTGATAATCGAACAAGAAATAGATAAAACTTTTTAAATATAGTGAATTATTCCTCGAGACCAAGTGCATAAAATATTTGCCTTAAATTAATACTTCGAGTTAACAATTACTTCCCAGATCTCGGTCGTCGTTGGTTGATAGTGTTTAACGAAGTTGTTTGAACCTTTTTATCTTATATTAATTGCTGCCATAGTCAATAAGGATGTGTATGAGAAAAAATGTCGGCAAAAGCGGTAGCTACTGTTTTTCAAAAGCCACGACTAATAAGTTTTCTATTGGCCTGATTTGGCCTCGTGATATTATGTGAAATCCGTTCGGGAACGGTACAAGATACAGGAGGTCAAATACGTGCCAAAACAGCCCATCCATCAGACTGTCCAGAACTTCACCCAATAGAGAACTACCGGGCTCTAGTTGAGCGGAAACTCTTCGAAACTAAGAAGAAAGCAAATGGAACTGTTGATTTCAAGAGAAGAAATTTGCACCGTCTTCAACTAGGGGTTGTACAGTTTGAACATTGGACGTAGAGTGAATTACAACGGACAACTAAACCTAATGGACAGTGGACCAGTATGGAGATTTTCGTTTTGCGAAAAGATCCACAAGCTGAAGCGGAAATCGAACCTTTACATCATGGCAATCGCTTGGACGACAGTTGACGCTGCTAACCGCTTGACTACGAAGCCTAGTTTCAGCAGCAATCAGGAGTAGTACTTATTTCCAAATCCGTGTATGAAAGCAATATTTGGAAGTGTTAATCAAAATTTCTGCCTTGAAATCAAAGTGTTACTAAGATTAGTATAAAAAAAACTTTAAATACTTTTCATATTCGATGGAAAATATGGATAATTGTCATGTCCGGAGTATCTGAGGATACCGTACGAAACCTGATGGCGGGTGTACCACAGAAAGTTCGGGAATTTTACAGAAAGAAGGATTAACATCTTAATCAATTTCTAATGAAGACACAACTCTTTTATTGTGGAATAAACAATCGGTTTTGTTGAATTATGTGTAATTTTTGCTACTGTAATTTTGGTGTCCGGAATTAAACGTAGAAAGACATTAAGAATAGGAAGTTGCATTTGAAAATCTTGAGAAAGATTAGGCAAACACAGGGCTGTCGGATTATAATAACGCCAAGAAATTTCAATCTATTCGGGTAGAATCTAACGATTGTTCCAAAAAGCATAAGCACACCTTATTTTAACGGTCACTTTGAATATAATGAAATATTTCAACATGTTTTGGCTGCGTCCTTTTGTTTGCAAATTTCTGAATGACATAGCATGAAAAAAGTGCTCAGTTTTGTGTTACCTATCAAAATGCGCGGCTAATCGAAACTTTTAAGCCTTTAACCAAAGCAAAGCTTCGAAAATTCATAGAACCAGCGGACGACATCCAAAAATTCAAAAAAGATTGGCCAAAAGTGGTCAAAATGGTGGGAATTACCACTGTGCAGAAGCTAATGCGTCATGTTCGAGGAAAAGTTAGGAGTCTTGGCTATGAATAAATGTTTTGATTAAACGAGAGTAAAATATCATTTAAAACACAAATACAAATATGATTTGCCCAATAAAATTATCAAAACTAAAAAACACATGCCTTTTTTGTTATTTTGAAAGTGTGCTTATACTTTGTGGAACAGTCTATAGTGACCAAAATACCCGTACCAGGAGGTAGTACAAAAAGGTTATTGAGGTTTTCGGACAAATTTTAAATAAAGCTATTGTTCGCGGTGATGTCGCTAGATAATCCAAATTCGTTTTTGACGATACATTTGCAAGAAAATGATCTCGCAAGGTTTTTGCAGCTGCGGACAAAAAACCCATGATTTCGAGACCAACTAGACTATAGATTCCAAAATAAAAAACATGAGTACCTGAAAAAAAAAACGTTTTCTCCCGTGCACTAAAGCTCACAAACGATCATTAAAGTTTTAGTCTGATTTGGCAAGCTGCCACTACAGCGGAGTAGTACTTCAGTAGAATTTGGACAACGGGGTGGATTTTTTTGAATAGGACATCAATCCACCAAAATGCTCTTATTTCCGCTCAATCGAGAAATAGTAGGCAGTTGTCAAACAGAAGTTGAAGATGAGTAGAAAGGTGACTCAGGATGTAACAGAAATGAAGAGATGATGGACTGCTCAGACCAGTCTTACCGCAAGCTATTTTTCTAGCCCTTTTAACCCAGCAAAGTGTATGGTCTGTCATGCCTGAATATACTATGATATGCTTTTTACTTATACGTCTCATACTATTATCATTATAGATTTTTGGTAGACTCTGGCTTATTTGAATAGCTTATACCAACAGTGAAATTGCATAATTTAAGTTTTATTGAGATAAAATGGTTCAGGAGTCCTGAGAATGGAGTTCTGCATGAGTTCGTATGAAAATCAACTGTATTAAAAAAATATGAAAAAAATAAAAAATAAAAAAATATATAGCTAAAGGTAAAGTTGATGAGAATACTCAACTCATTTTAATTGGGTTCACATCACGCAACAATTGTGCTTCAATCATGAGTTGAATGTTATGCATCAGTACAAAGCTGGGGTAGAAAATTGCAGACAGAATGCTACAGAAGTAATCACTTTACTGCAATTAGTTGCTTTCCGAGTCGTGGCAGCAATTTTCTTAATTCAGTTAGAGGGATCTTATTTTTAATAATATACACACACAATATCGTATAATCTTGGAAAATGCAAACGCTTATGCTTCCTCCGGTTAAAAGGATAACCCGAGTAGTTGCTCTCATTAAGGGAAACACTCCACCTCATGAAACTCCGAAAGATAAACACAGGGGTGTTGTTTCCTCTGGTCAACTTTGACGCTTTTAATTTTCTTTGTCATAAATCATGACGGGAAAAATCTTGAAAACGGCTTAAGATAAATCAAATAATGAAAATGGTTCCGTATCCAATAATGGTTGCCACAACTGCTACGACTCTTAAGGTAAATGTCTCAGTCAGCTCTGTCTTCATTTTCCTATTTCATATTTACTGCAGCGAAGCCAACCTTAAATAAAAAGTTTGTGAATTTTATTTCCTTATAGATGTAAATGCTCCAGTGTTTATTCAAAGCAATGGATTCTTACCCGTTTGATTTCGTGTTAGCAAATTATGTTGAAAACTTATGTTGAAAGCCATCATGCATTTTTAAGTGAGTCAATAATAATAAGACAGCTTAAACATGAGCCTTCTCCGGAAGAGCATTGTTTACGGTAAATGTCGCTATATTGCAAAACAAAGGGTACCTCCAAAATTTTCAAATATTCGGGGATAACCACAGTCATCATTGCAAAGTGATGAAAGGAGTACCTAAGCATAACTCGCTGACATGAAGGATCCTCCGAATGGTGCTTGTGTTGGCAAAGTCGCCAGCCGAGAGACCTGGGATTGCTCCAACTGTTCTCAATACCTTCTAATGCATTTGTGGATCCTAAGTTTCACTGCGACCCTAACTGTGATCCTTCTAAACAATATTGTTTCGCTCACGGTAACCTTTTGCTAAGGTAAGCTAAGCTAAGCTAAGCAGATTCATAGTGCAATTTCAAAGATTTCGATCAATCACGGAGTAGCAACCTTTGATACGTGCAGTCAGTCAAGCTTAGCTAGGCTATGCTAATGCCGAAGGTACGGAGGGAAAGGCCACAAGCCCAGGGATGGCAAGGAGCCCTCAAAATGCATGACGTGCGCTGGGAAACCAAACGGACGACCAGCACCTTATGGGTGGCCTCAAGTGGGTAGACCAAAAAGATAAGCACAGTGCGGGTAACCCAACTAAACCTGAAACCCTGTGAGGCAACTCGGTAACTGCTGTGTCACGCAACTCGCGAGTTGGCAACGGTTATCGCCACAATATCCGACACATACCGCACCCCTGCCGGTAACGGAAACGCGGTTACGGATACGTCCAATATGGCAGCATTATGGACGACGGGCAATTTCCCGGTTCAGAAGGTTGTGTCTACCTCAAACGAGGGCTTTGCCGTCGTAAAAGTAAATAGAGTGTTCCTTTGCAGCTCTTATGCACCGCCAAGATGGTCGATTGACCAGTTCTCACAAATGTATGATCGGATGACAACGTAGCTAACTGGCTGAAAGCGTAGGAGTGGGGCAGCCGCCTTACCCACCGAAGGGGCCAGATCCCGCTTGAGCCCCTTGGCTAGGCTCAACGTAGACTTGGTCAACGTTGTTACCCAAAGTACTTACCATAGAAACTGAGCGGAGTCGATCATCGACGTGACGCTCTGCAGCCCTGGACTGTTGAACAAGTGGAGAGTGGAGAATCGCTACACTCATAGAAACCACTTGGCGGTTCGCTATAGTATCGTCCACTATACAAGGCAGTGCGCTGAGGGAGGAGCACTTACATCATTTGTCCGTAGATGGAAGACATCGTACTTCAATTAAGAAGTATTCAAAGAGGCGTTTTAGCGGGAACAGAGAATGGGGTCCGTGCGGCTATCAACTCGTAGTGCTACCTACACGAAACAGACAACCAAAATGCACGTATATTTAAAGTTGTTTTTATGATATACAAACAAACATGTAAGTAAACAAATCGTATAGAATGCAAAAATATGGCTTATACGTGCAAAACTGGAGGCAATGTACGTGCAAATTCCATTGTTTTCTTAAACGAGTCAATTCGATATCGTATGCGATTGAATATGTAATAACAAATTCGATTTAAGAAGCTTAGCGATGAATACCCGATTTAGTTTGTGACGCAGTGCGATAAATAAATGACACATCGTATATAAGTTGAAAATTTGCATTTTTTACGATACAACATAAACATAATACGATAGAGGTCACAGTTAATTGCGATTTTGACTAAAAATATGGGAATATACGATACTATTTGAACACTGTTATACGACTTGTGGTTGTCTGGAGAGTGTGCGACGCAACCATGCCTAGGAACCCTAGAGATGGGAGGTCACCGTTGTATTGGTGGACGGAGACGATCGCTGACCTCCAAAAAATCAGCCTCCGACCTAGAAGGAGAATGCAGAGAGCGAGGTCCGACTACAAAAGAACGGGGCGTCGTGTGGTGCTAGTCACCACCAAGGCCGCGCTTAGAGGGAGACAAAGACCAGTAGATGGGGTTACTTTGAGGTTCTGTGTTCAAAAGCCAAAACAAACCCATTGGGTGACCCTTATCGGGTGGTAATGGCCAAAACTAAGGGCATGGCAGCTTCAACCGATCAATCACCAAAGTTACTGCAGGTGGTCATTGGGGCACTCATTCCGCGCCACAACTAGAGTCCCTGGCTAAGTGGCGAACCTGCCCAGATGGCTGAAAGCCACTCTAATAAAGAAATAAAAAAAAAGAGTCCCTGGCCGCCCATAACCGTAGAATCACCTCATGGTCAGCGTGTCAGTATTCCAAACTCTAACGCTGTCATGGTGATGGAAGGATCAGCTATGCCGAACATCCACAATTACATGGGCGATAACAAAGGCACCACGGAAGAAGAGGATGAGGTGACTGTTACGAATGATGTACTCATTGTGGTAGAATAGTCGCTGAAGGTGAACAAAGCGGCTGGACCTAACGGTATACTAAACCTGGCCATCAAGCCGGCTATTTCACTGGCTCCCGAGATGTTCAGGGAGGTGATGGAACGATGTTTGGATGAGTACGTCTTCCCGGAAGCCAGGAAAATCCAGACTCTAGTATTGCTACCGCAGACAGGGAAGCCAACAGGTGATCCGTCAGCATTCCACCCGATATGCTTGTTTGATACGACGGGTAAGGTACAGGCGAGGGTAATCGGAGGGTACAGATGGCCTGTCCAACAACCAGTTTAACTTCTATAAAGGGAAGTCAGCAGTAGATGACAATCCAACGTAAGAGGCGGAGAGTTTGCTACTGTACAGTAGTCACCCTTGACGTGAGAAATGCGTTCAATAGCGCCAGTTGGGAGGCTATCGCCAACTCGCTCTAAAGCTCCCGGGTCCGTGGGTACCTGTACAGAATTCTGGGCAACTACTTCCAGAATTGGGCACTGGCATACAACACAATGGAGGGTCAAGGACGTGTTCCAGTCGCCGTATGATTTCCGCAAGGTTCAATCTAGGGCCCGGTGCTCTGGAACACGATGTATGACGAGGTGTTGAGATTGAAGTTCCCAAACGGGGTAAGGATTGTTGGTCTAGTGGACGACATTATTATAGAGGTCTATGGAGAATCCATAGTGGAGGTGGATTGCACCATCACCTCAAAGCGGTCCTTTATGAACTTGAGGGTTAAGCTGCCCTTTGTTAGCCACTTCGACCACGACTGCTAGAGAGCCTCCATGACTATATCGGCATTATCCTGCATGATTTCGAATACCTCAGTGGTATAGGGAAGCAAACGTAACCACGTGGTCAGTGTTACCCTGTCCATACTGGAGTACGGTGGACCGGCATGGGCCACCACCTTCAGTACTAAGAGCTTAATCGGCAAGCCGAGTCCTCTGCGTGCCTCGTATGCGTGGAAGCGGAGGAAACCACAGAACATGTGTTCTTCGTGTGTCCTCGCTTCAACGACGCATGGAACGGCATGATGGACATGAGCAGTCGGGACACGACCTCAGATAATCTTGTCCAAAGAATGTGTCAGTAACAGGACACCTGGGACGCTGTAATTACGGCGGCCTACCAGATTGCCCTAGTTCTCCAGGATAAATACAGGCGATAGGTCAGAGGGACCAACTAACTATTAAAATCCTATTTAGTTAAACATAAGCGGATGCTCAACGAACTATAGCCCTCTCCCCGAAGTAATACCGAAACGTGGTTCCAGGGGCGACCAAGACTAGAGGCACGGGTAGATTTTTAGTGGGTATTTTCGTAACATGTTCGGGGGTGAGGTTTGAATTTTTGACTTTGGCGTGAAAGGTATTGAAGGTATCACCGAAGCTAAGACTTGAGTCATTTATTGTAAAGTTATCCATATTCATAATAATTTTTGGATGTTAATCATACTTGATGGAAGCTATGAACCAAACATTAATTTTGAACATCCACTTCCGCCGCGGTGAGGTTCAAAAATCGTGAAGTCGTTGAAATTGTCTAAATTGACCGGGTACAGCGTTCTCAAAAATTTCCAAAAACGGCATACTATCGATCGGCAGGGTCGGCATAGCAAGCTCCGCAATGTAACTAAAAATTGGAAGTTGCATTTGAAGTTGTTGAGAACGATTAGGGCAAACCGAGGACTGTTGGATTATGATAGCACCATGAAATTCAATGCCATCCAAAGTTTCGTCAGGGGAATTCTTCAGCGAGAAGGATTCGATCTGCTCGGGTGGAATCAAGTGACCAAAAGACGTGCCCGGAGGTAGAACAATAAGGTTATTGAGGTTCCCGGACAAACTTTCTATTAAGCTATTGGTCGCGGTGATGTGCCTAGCTAGTTCCAATTCGTTTTTAACAATACATTTTTAAGATAATGATCTCCCAAGGTTTTTGCAGCTGCGGACAAAAAACTCACGATTTCGAGACAAACAAGGCAATGAATTTCAAAAGAAAATAGACGATTGCCTGAGAATGAAAACGTTTTTTTCTGTGCACTAAAGCTCACAATGGACCTGTAAAGTTTTGGTCTGATTTGGCAAGTGCCTTTTCAGCGGAGCAGTAAAGGGTGTTCCGATCAAAATTTGGTCAAACGGTCATATGTGTGAGTCCATCAAAGTTTTTATTCATAAGTCAAATTCTTTTTCTTTTTCAACTTCAGTTAAAACAGAATACAGGAGAAATATTCAGCTAAGCTTCCTTTTTACCAAATGCAATTTGCCTGGTCTTTCGTTTAATATAGATTATGTACAGTCTCCTTGTCCACTTAAAGCGCCGCAGAACGCCAGTTTGCCTTGATCTGTTTCCCGCTCACAACAGCTTATTGAGTCTTCTTAAGGTTCCGCTGGACGATGGCCCAATATTGTTCGATTGGGCGTAGCTCTAGCGTGTTCGCAGGGTTCTTGTCCTTGGGCACCACTTGAACGTTGTTGGCAGCATACCACTAATGGCAAGATTCCAAACCCGGCCCAAAAAGAACGGAAAAATTGTGTCGCTTCAGAAAAGGCAGCAGACATTTTTTGTGGGCACACGCTTAGATAAATTTCCTGGTGACGGTTTCGGTGGCAATGTAAATGTTTCTCATCAAGTCATATGAACAGATGGCCTGCCACACCAGATATTTCTTCGCGAACTTTGACAGTTTAATGTGTTTGAAAATATCTACCACCTTTCCTCGTCCGGTTGCTGTATAAAATTCCTGCCCAGGAAGCTGTTTAAAGTCTACTTTTACGTAAGTTTCATCGTCCTGTACCACGCAATCAAACTTCGTCAGCATTGTCGTGTACAACTTTCGCGACCGGTCTTTGGCCAACGTGTTTTGTTTATCGTCGTGATTTGGAGTCACAATTTTCTTGTAAGTCGACAGTCCAGCTCGTTTTTAAGCAGCTCTATCCATGGTTGAAGGCTCCACTCCTAGCTTCTTTGCGATCTCAGACGGAGAGGTTGAGGTTCCGCTCGAAACAGCGGGCAACTCTTTTTGTCGTCGATGTGGCCTTTGATTTCCTCCCGATTCAGCTTTCCTGTCTGTCGACAAACGTTCACCGAACACTTTAAATACGTTGGTAACAGTTGATTTAGCCACATTCAACAATTTCACCAACTTGGCGTGAGAGTAGTTTGGATATTCGCCATTCACGTGCAAAATTTTGATGCGTTGCTTCTCTTCCTTCGACGATATTTAGGTAAATGAAATGCTAATCTCAAAATCAAGATAGAGGCATGATGCTACACGCACATATATTCAAAATGAGGGGTTTGCTAAATTTTTAATGCACGATGAAAGGAAATGCGCCAAGTTTAAGTCGACCAAATTTTGATCGAAACACCCTTTACTTCAGTGGCATCGAGTTAATGGGGTGGTTGTCTTCGAATAGGACTTCAATCCATCGAACTGCCCTTAATTCCGCCCAATTGAGAAATAGTAGGCAGTTGTCAAACAGAAGTTGAAGAAGAATAGAAAGATGACTCGGAATGTAACAGGAATAAAGAGATTGTGACTTAAAATGGCTGCTCTGTTTAGCAAACACAGTGGTCAAAATGTGATGAGTGGAATTCGATGAAAAGTTGGAGTTTTCATCGCAACAAAATCGGATGTATTTTATTTTTCTATTCTTCTTTTTATAGAAATACATGACCAGCATTATTATTTCATTGGCATGTAAGGCAAAAAACAGTAAAACAAAACCAATCATTAAAAAGGGCCTTTAAAGCGAAAATTGAACACAAATGCGCATATTACTACTATTGGGACCACTGTGCAAGCCATTGTCTACGAAATGTTACTTTCATGTTTCTAACGTAGGAAGGAACATTAATAAAATCCCCATGCGACCTTCCCCACCTTAGTTCCCTAAATTAATGAACACATGTGCCTGCCGATTTCCTCTACAATCCTCTTCAAAAATTCAATCCAATCTCTCCGATGATCCCTAGACACAGACTTCACTAACCGCAGACTTGTGCTGCTGGGAGATAAACAACGTCAACTTTTTTAAATAAACTAATAAATTTCCTTTTCAATTTCCCTCCCATTCGATAAACTTGTAAGTTTTATGTATTCTTCAAATGTGTTCATTCGAATCGGGAGCACAGAAGAGGGATAGGAGTGGGAGGGCGTATTCTCACTTTGCTTTCTGGAGCTTCGACAAGATGCCCGTAGTTGCCCGTTCAGAGTTTCCTAGCACGAAATTCCTGACGAATCACGAGGGAATGGACAGGCGAGCAACGATGCCGACCAGGAAGCGCATAATTGAATTGTAAGGTCCATAAAAGTGAGGCCATGTGATAAAAAAAAATGTGGATATTTCCAACAGAGGTAAGTCATAAGAAGAGAAGAGAAATTCCTCAACAACAAGACGGAAAAGAACGCTCGGCATTAGAGTTGGAAGGAATAGACTTTCGCATATTCTGGTTATAGCTGTTTGAAAGTTATCTTCCAATATGAAGTAGTATGAGCAAGTTGAAGCATGACCGAGTTTTCTTGTGCCTTCACTATCGGAGGCAACACTGTTCACAAATGTATGCACAGGAATATTCCATCAGGAGAAATATTTCAATTTGAGGCAATCCAAAGCGACAAGCGTGAAAGGGGAGGCGGAAAATGGTGAGCGTGGGAGGAACTTTTCAGAACCCGAAGTTATTCAAACAAGAACCTACGCTACAGTTGAAGTTTCTCCTTAATCAGTCAACATCAATGAATGGAAGTTCACCTTTTACGGGCAAATTTGGGGTGCTCGGAAGATTCCTGGTGTGATGCAATTCCATGCGATGAAGTTGTCTATCTGACGAAATAAATCAGCAGAAATCTTTCCCATGCATTGCAGTATCTTTTTCCTTTTCTTCTTCTTTTTATGAAATGCATTTGCGAATTAATGGTCATTTCAACGAAAGTTCAATCAGAGTAATAAAAAGAAGTACGAGCTTTTGTTTAAATTGGTATGCTTGCCTGCCAAGTTTTCTTTCATTGCGATACCTCAAAGGATCGAGTACTGCTTAGGCTGCAGACAAACTCCTGTAAATTTGCTATCAATTCAGCCGTATTCGGATCAGACATTTTTTTTTTAATAATCATTTATTTGTACAGGCTCGATCGAATTAACTTTACAGAGCCAAATTTTCATACTTTTATACATCATTTTCTTAAAACTAAAGTTAGGGGGATAAAACCGATTACTCGCGGCCGTCTCGAGGTTAATAGGAATTACAAATTACGGATGGGAATGAGGGTGGGAATTTAAAGTATGGTTTACATAACACATTAAATTTAAATTCTAAATTATTGAAACACTTATAACTATACAATTTATGGTTTTCTTTTGAATTGAACATTTTTTCAAAAAGAAAAAAAAACACACGCACATACACAGATGAAAAAAAAACTTAAACTAAACATACAGGTTAAACTAACTACAATCTAAGGCTAATGTTAGTCAAAAACACATAAATGAGTTTCATGTACTCCAAATCACGTACAGCCAAAATATCTCGAATGGCACATTGAGTTGTCTACCTTGAGCCCGAAGGGAATCATAAAGCCCCGATATGACTCCACGATGTTCAGCACAAGACCAACTAACGTGATCTGCGTCCTGATAGTCTTGTCCACATTTACAGAGATTGCTGTCGCTCAGCCCAACTCGGTATAAATGAGCGTTCAAAGAATAATGATTGGACATGAGGCGGGACATGACACGAATGAAGTCTCGACCCACATCCATCCCCCTAAACCAAGATTTCTTCGACACCTTTGGGATGATAGAATGTTGCCATCGCCCCAAATCTCCTTTACTCCATTTATACTGCCAGCTGACGAGTGACTGTTGACGAAAAATAGGAAAAAATTCGTTGAAGGCGATTTGTCGATCATAAATATCGCTTTTCATAGCGCCCACCCTTGCAAGCGAGTCCGCTTTTTCATTGCCCGGAATTGAACAATGAGATGGGACCCATACAAAAGTGATGATAAAATAACGCGAAGATAAAGCACTTAGAAGCTCCTGTATTTTCATGAGAAAATACGAGGAGTGCTTTACTGGCCTCAATGAGCGAATAGCTTCTATAGAACTGAGACTATCCATGAAAATGAAATACTGATCCGGTGTTAATGAGGCAACAATTTCTAGCGTAGAATGTATTGCCGCTAATTCAGCGACATATACGGAACAAGGAGCTTGAAGTTTACGGTTGGCGGTACGGTTTACGGTAAATTTCATTAAATATACCATAGCCTGCTGACTCCTCTATCAAAGATCCGTCAGTGAAGAACGATTTAGTGGAATCAACTTGGCCAAACTTTGCAGCAAATATCACCGGAGCAATCATAGGACGATGATGCCCTGGGATTCCACGAAGCTCCTGCCTCATGGATAAATCAATATGAACCAAATTGTCGAAATCGGAGAAGCAAACACGATTGGAAATATTCGGCGAAGGGCTGACATCCTGTGTTATGTACAAATGGTACAAGGTCATGAAGCGGGTTTGAGGGTTCAACTCAAGGAGCTTCTCAAATCGATCACCTGGGGGCTCATAACTTCACATCTGGTGAGGAGCCAGAGAGATATTTCTGAAAACCGATCCGAGAGTGGCAACATGCCAGCCAGCATTTCAAGACTCATGGTGTGAGTCGAGTGTATGCAACCTTACGCGATACGGAGACACCGATACTGAATACGTTCCAGTTTGATGAAGTGCAACCAAGCCGCTGACTGAAAACAAAAACTACCGTATTCCATAACCGACAAAATCGTTGTCCGGTACAACGTTAGAAGATCTTGTGGATGAGCTCCCCACCAGGTCCCGGTAATTGTGCAGAAAAAGTTGACCCTTTGCTGGCACTTTCGCTTCAGATACTCAAAATGGGATCTCCAGGTGCACTTAGAATCGACCCAGACCCCAAGATATTTAAAGGACATAGAATGAGTTATCGGTGTACCCTAAATATGATTTGCAAAAAATTGATAGATTACAATTGAACAAACAAAATTTTAAATAAAGGTAATATAGTAGTCTAAAAGTTAGTCATACATTGCAAGATACATCAAGGAAACAAAGTTTTTCTTACAACAAATTTTCCATGTCAACATAACTTAAAAACGACAAAACTTACAAAAACGTGATTCGTACATACAGTGATTTAGAAAATGTCTAAAATTTTATTAAAAAAATTGTAAAAATTGCAAAATCGATTCCTACACACTAAAAAAAATATTTTAAAATTTAAAGCCAATATGTGAAAAATAACTGAATTGGACGATTTTTTTTTTAAATAAAGGCAATATAACTGCCTAAAAGATCGCCATATCTTGAAAGATGCACACTTTCAAGGAAACAAAGTTTTTCTCACAACAACTTTTTCATGTCCTATTTTAACCGTGTATCACGCAAACTCGTCTAGCTATGGTCCTCAACACCCCTATAGAATCCAATGAAATTTAGCAGTCATAAAGAATTGAATGTATTGCACATTTGGTAAAAAACAATAATCATCTAGAGTAACATTTGAAAAGGGTCAATTACCTTAAATTTCCCTTGACATTAGTAAAACAGAACTAAAAGTGTACGTTTAAGTACAAGTAATTCAAAACTGCTTGTTCGGATGTTCCTATTTTTAAGAGCGATTCAAATATGACTTTGTATATCTTTGTGTGGGAAGGGATGAAGTGGGGGGTAGGTGGCGGAAGAAATGTCAATATTTATTACAGATTGTGTAAAAGATATGAGAAAAATTGTGATATAGGGGGGCTGATAAATCTAAAAGAATAGCGGTCGTCATATTTGAATTGTCTTTAAATGGATATGCATGAAGTCTTATCAAATTAAAATATATTCTAATTGATTTTAATTTAATTGATTGTCCATTTAAAGACGATTCAAATATGACGTTATATGAATTTTTAAAATACTGTTTATGTCAATGAATTCTCATAGGTTTGTGCTTGGAAACAGTTTTATTTAATTTTTTTCATGTGTTCATTTTCACGTATTAGTAATTAACATAGCTTCATATATTTAATGTATAATAGTTTCTTTGGATTATCTTTTGCATCAGAAAACCTTTTAGTTAAAATTTGATGTTCTGAAATAGGTACAAAGCAATGAACCTGTGTAACATGTATTGTGTTTACGTGGCTATAGAACTCCTAAAGGTCTTCTGACGTTTTTGCATACTGTTCAGCTGATATGAAGCAGAAATTCAGTTTTGTAATAAGGCTTGCTTCAGATAGAATTGGAACAAAAACAATTGCCTGTATTTCAGTTATTTATTATTGAATTCAAGATCTTTTTTTATACAAATGTAGCGTTTTCTTCATACTTTTAAGAAAAAATACGGATAAAATTATTTGTCACGGTTTCGAAGGAATTCTCGAATTTTTCCTGTAACACGGCTCATTAGGCGGCGCACACCTTCTTCGTCCATCGTTTTAGCTATCTTTTTCCACCAGGTCTTCATTTGATTGATGTCTTTGACAACCTTTACCATTGCCTTGAGTCTCCTCTTCACGATTGCCCAGTATTACTCAATAGGGAGGAACTCGGGGGCAGTTGGGTGGGTTAAGGTTTTTCGGAACAACCTGGACCCCTTTCTCTGCATACCATTCTTGAACAACTTTGCTGTAATGACAGCTTGCCAAATCTGGCCAAAACATTGCGGGATGGTCGTGCGATCGAATGAACGGCAAAATTCGTTTTTGGAGACACTCTTTTTGGTATAGTTCCAATGTCATTGTCTTATTTGTAACGAAAACTTTCGTTTTTTTGCCACAGCTGCAAATGCCCTGCCAAATCATGAATTTTCGTGCAAATTTGTCGGCAAAAACAAATTTAAATTTGGCTGGAACATCCCCCCGAGCCGTTGCCAAGTAAAATGTTTGACCTGGGGTTTGCCCGAAGTCAGCCTTGACAAAGGTTTCATCGTCCATCAGAAGACACCTGTCGAACTTGGTCAGCACCTGGTCGTATTGCTTCCGAGCACGGATTTTGGCCACACTATTCTGTTTTATGGTCCGATTTGGCTGTTTGCTTGCTCTATACGACTTGATTCCTTCCCGGAGTCGAGTTTTCCTCACGGTACTATGGGCAGCACCGAATTTTCTGGCCAAATAACGGTCCGACAGATTGGGATTCCTCTTAATCGTCTTCAAAATCTTACCACGCAGTTTCCGGTCGACAGTTCCACTCCGACGATTGGCTTGAGGCTTCCGAATCGTCGTCAATGTTTCCTTATACCGTTTGATAACGCGCCATACGGTATTTCTGGGCAATTTCAGCTGTTTAGCTAGCCTAGATGCAGACCACAATGGATTTTCCAAATAACTGTGCACAATTTTTTCCCTTCTTTCGGCTTCCATGTTGATTGTTTACAAAGTGCAGTCGCTTTGCGGAATGTCAAAAATACATACGTGTAGCTGACAATTCCCGACACGTGGGCGCCAAGAACTTCCAAATCCGTCCACCAGGAGCGCCAGAATATGAGCAAAAGTTTGTTCCAATTCTAAATGAAGCAAGCCTTACTTTTATTTGACTGTTCAACTGCCCTCTCGAGGAGTTTTGATTGTGTCTCCATATTCTTGAGCTAGACTTGCTCTCTTTGCCATCCGCTTGAGATTACTACCAATAGCATTACATGGACCTTTCCCATGAGACGTTTCAATCCATATATGGACTTGAAATTGCACACGCTGGCAAAATGATAATGAGCCGCTGCTCCATCTGACATGAAAATAATTTTTGAGCAATATATTGAATTTTGTTTATTGAAATCTAGCAATTTTGATATAAACAACTGAACTGCTATTGAGTCATGGGTCAATACTTCAGATATTATGATGATGATTAGGATATTATGAGCTTTTGTTTTCCAATTTATTGCCCATCTTGTAATATACTTCAAAGGTTCGGTAATAAACAGGATCAACCACCTGTATTAACTGTCTTATCACTAAAGTTTAAAAAATTAATAATTTCAAAATAAGCCCTTTCCAAATAGCAGCATTGATTTTTTAAACATTCGAAGACCCTAAAAAAATCCAAATTGTCATTATGCTTAAATTTAATAGACCTCTGTGTGTTTTAAGACCAAATTATAAGACGACACGGTAAAAATTGGACATGAAAAATGTTTTGTAAGAAAAACTTGTTTTCCTTAAAATTGCCCATCTTGCGATGCGTCACGAACTTTTAGACAATTTTGTTAACTATATTAAGAAAAAAGTTCATCCAATTCAAAGATAGTCATTTTTCGCAAATTGACTTCAAATTTTAAAATATTTTTTTTTAGCGTGTTAGAATCGATTTTACAATTTTAACAATTATTTTAATAAGAGCCAAGACAATTTTCTAAAAGTCACTTATACCTCGCTTTTTTGTAAGTCTTGTCTTTTTTGAGTAATGTTGACATGAAACATTTGTGGTTAGAAAATATTTTTTTCCTCAAAAGTGCCCATCTTGGAATGTATGGCGAACTTTTAAGGCAATTATATTGCCTCCATCAAAAAAAAAATAAATCGTCCAATTCTAAGGTATTTATTTTGTGCAAATTGACTTTAAATTTTAAAATATTTGTTTTTAGAATCGATTTTTCAATTTTTACAACTTTTTTATGAAAATAAGGACAATTTTCTCAAAGTCACGCATACATGACTATTTTGTAAGTCTTGTCGTTTTTGAGTTATGTTGATTTAAAAAAATCGATCAAAAAACTTAAACCCTTTTCAAATGGTAGCCTAGATAAATTTTGAAAAAAAATATGCAAAGTGGCTTGAAAAGACATAGTCTACTCACCCACAGAGTTTCATTGGATTCTGACGGATGACCTCACTAGGCTTCATGCTTCTATTTCATAAGCAAACTGTAGTGATATTATGCTTAATCTGTGAATTTTATATTAAAAGTATGAACTCTGTCAAATTCAAGCTTCTTGGGTCAGGAAGACAATGGACAAAAATTGAACAAAATGAATCGGATACGACCGAACAGTCTCTCATGGAGGGCGTTAATTGAAATTGTTAAGTGTTCTCTACAAAATCCCTCATCATGTTGACCAATGTAAACTACAGTTTGGTCTAAATTTCATAAAACGCGTATTGGCCGAATAGAACCCGTACAAAAACAATTTCTATTATATGCTCTTAGGAAACTATGGTGGACAACATTTTCTCTTCCATCTTATGAAGCGCGCTGTATGCTTATCAATATACAAACACTGAAGCAGCGACGTGAATTTGCAATGGTTTCATTTGTTAACGATATTGTTTCGCAGCGAATTGATTCAACTAAAATTGTATCGAAATTCAACTTCTAGTTTTCCTCGCGGCCACTTAGAAGTAGGAACTTATTCATAACGAATCATTATCGGACGAACTATGCCAAATATGGGCCATTATATCAAATTATGACCACATACAATCAACACTGCGAAACTATCAACTTAACTATGGCGAGACATAACTTGAAGAAATATTTCAACACCATACGAAAAAACACAAACTAAAAAAAAAATTATGAAAGCACTCTCTACTTAAACTAAATGTTTTTATATGCATAAACTTTTCATTTCTAATCTGAATGTACTATAGCATAAGGAAATTAAAAAAAAAAGAAAAATTATATGTAGAGGTAATAGTCTACGTTAGTTTGACGAAATAAATAAACATGTCAATAATTTCGACTTTCTTGGAAAACATATTGCAAGACACACTTGAATATTGCCCCAAAAAGTATCGACTAACCTAAAACGAGAAAAATTCATAACATTACACACAGATAAGAAGAAACATTTAATTTTCTGCACATAACGGGAATTCTAGATTTGGAAAAAAATAATGGGATACTTCATGTAAATTTACGCTCTTGGCCAAATTCATTATTGCTACATTGGAAGAAATAGATAAATTGATCAGAACAAAAACGTTTTTTGCTTGAAAATAAATCCGTTTTAGAAAATTCACTGGTCAAACTCAACTTTTTCGCCCTTGAGTTTAACCACTCGCCGCAGAAGATCGAGGTACGAGGGCCGCAGGTGCCTTGTGGTATTTCATCCCTGCCAGATGTCGCTTCTGGACTTCATTGCTTTCATTTTAAAGAGATTTTACACTTTTGATTGTTGTTTTTTTTTTTGTATTCTCCCATGCGTGGAGTGATGAAATTTGTCAGAAGCAGATAATTTCTCATCTTCATGTGAGGCGCTCGGAGTGGACAGTAATTTATTTCTAGAACGAATAGAAATAACACACACTTTGAAGTCATGGCAAATACGTGGGAGAATTTTAAATACACTGCAAAGCTCCTTTCGAATCGAACGTTCCAAGTGTCCGTAGAAGGATATGTGTCCCGAGAACACCCATTGGAAAACGGAGTACCACAGGGTTCCGTGCTATCCGTAACGCTGTTTCTTGTTGCAATGCAACCTATATTACGAGTAGTACCGAGTGGAGTCAACATACTCTTGTATGCGGACGGCATCATCCTCGTGGTGCGAGGAGCCAAAGGTGAAGCGTTATACCGCAAACTGGGTAAAAAGCGTAGGTTTTGCTGTGTCTGCAACAAAGTCGCACATTTTTTCTTGCAGCCCTAACGCACGTCGAGAACCTGCACATGCCATTAACATCGATCGAAGTCCCGTCCCAAAGACCAACCGACTGAGAATCCTAGGTGTAACACTTGACCGAACGTTCACCTTCAAACCTCATTGCCAAACGGTGAAAAAAGCGTGCGAATCTCGATTGAGGATTTGGCAGATCATTGGTGCCAGACTTCCGCGTGGCAGTCGGACAACTCTGTTGCAGGTTGGCTCGGCCCTTGTCACTGCGAAAATGTTATATGGAATTGGACTTGTTAGCCGAGGAGGACCCACAACACTGCAGACCCTTGCGCCTGCATACAACAAAATGGTCCGATTCGCTTCCGGAGCCTTCGTAACCAGCCCAATTAATTCAATAATGGCTAAAGCTGGAACTTTGCCTTTTGAACTGTTAGCAGCACAATCTACCGCGCGAACGGCTATTCGACTACTGTCAAAGAACCAAGAAAGACATACAGCGCTATTGGGATAACCAGTGATACCAATCGACAGATGCAAAACTGAGGGAAATAAAACCAGATACACAAAGATGGCCCGACCATGATAGCGCAGCTGACCAACGTGCGCTAACACGACTGAGGATTGGTCAAACGCGGCTTACCCATACTTTCCTGCTGCAGAAAGATCCTCCGCCCATTTGCGAATGCTGTGGTACGGTACTGGATGTAAGACACATTATACTAGAATACAGAAAATACGAGAAAGAAAGACAAGAGAACGAGGTTAGCACGACAAGTCTACGAGAGGCCTTGAATAATACAGAAGAGAGTACAGCAAAACTATTGAAGTTTTTACACCAAGCAAAATTATACAAAAAGCTTTAACCAAAGGTGAAATGAAGTGAATCCGCGGGAGAAGAAAACCGAAGCGGATGGAAGAAAATTAAAAGCAAGGAAAATGAAGGAGGCACAACGGAAGAAGTAATGCAGAGGAAAGAAACAAAATGAAAAATTGAAAAAGAAGAAGTCAACGTGAATGAGGCAAAGGTAGCACAACCGAAGAAGAAGTAAGGCAAGGCGGACAAAGTAGACAAAAAGAAGTCGAAGAAGAGAAACGGAAGAGCAGAAGCACAGGTAGTTGAAGACGTTAAGAAACAGATGGAAAATAAATGGAAGAAAATAAGCAGAAGAAGAAAAGTAGAAGGAGAATAAGAAGCGTAACAGAGTCAGTGGAAGAAGAAAACCGAAGCGGATGGAGGAAATTGAAGGAGGTGCAACGGAAGAAGCGAAATAGAAAAGTGAAATAGAAGAAGACAACGTGAATGAGAGAAAAGGTACACAACTGAAGAAGAAGAAAAGCGAAGCGGACAAAGTAAACGAATAGAAGTCGACGAAGAGAAACGGAAGAGCAGCAGCACAAGAAGTCGAAGACGTAGAGAAACAGAAGAAAATAAATGGATGAAGATAAGCAAAAGAAGAAAAATGGAAGCAGAAAAAGAAGCGTAACGGAATCAACGGAAGAAGGAAACCGAAGCGGATAGAGGAAAAAATAAAATAAAGATGAAATTGAAGGAGGCACAACGGAAATAAGCCAAATTAAAAAAGCGAAATAGAAGAACACAACATGAATGAGAGAAACGTTACACAACTGAAGAAGAAAAGTGAAGCAGAAGAGAAAAAGCGAAACAGAAGAAGAAAAGTGGAAGGAGAAAAATAAAAAATAAGGAAAAATAACAGATATATGAAAAGCAGAACAATCGCAAGAAGCAGGAAAATTTGGAGCAAACCAACGAAGAAACAGAAGGATAAGTAGAACATTAGATAAATAAGGGTTGAGGAGGGCGGAATGTAGTGAAGTGGATTGATATAAGTTGAGAATATTAAAATTTCGTAAGACACGAATGCACCCTTCTGGTGTAAAGTGTCATTAATAAAAAAGAAAAAAAAATTAGGATTTCTGTGAAGTACCAATTTGAACCTGACCCATACCATACCTGGTTCGCATCGTCTAGCCATTCAAAAACATAATCCAGCCTTTACTCAAAAATATTCTATCTACTCAATTCCGTTGAACCCAGCGTACGGTTACAGTGTCATCACCCGTTTAGTGTCATAAGACCGTAATTAAACCAATAAATACCTCGAAATCGCTTTCGGTTGAAAATCGGTTGATTTTCTATTTTGGCAACACAGATTTAGATAAGCTGTAGTTAAGTTTATACAGGTTAAAAATCAAACTAAAGGACAGCAAACACGTGATTATTTTCGCCCCAGCCAAAAAACGACGTCATTTTTTTCGGCAGAGTTAACTCCACCCTTTTTGGTGCATTGAATCATGGTGGCATTATTACAAACACGCCCGTTTCGAGATACAAAAAACCGCTTGATTTTTTCCCAAAAATACCTTTTTGAGAAAAAAAAAAGTCTTTTAGTCCACGTGGCGAATCAAATTGCTATCTTTGTTATTGCTCTGCACCTGTTTCTTTTTGCGTTCGTCATGACATGCTGCAGTTGGAAAGTCTATAATCGATTCCTGTTTTAGAACGAAGGAAAATCGCTGAGACTGAGATTTTTCAAACCCCAGGAGAAACATTAGCAGGAACAGATTCTAACGATGATTAATGTGGTATTATGCAGAAGAAGGCATGTGCAGTAGACAAGAATGCTACCTTATTCCTTTTTTTCAACAGATATTTCGAATGTTAAATCTTGCAAGCGTTTATGATTGATCGTTCCTCGAAATCAAGGATTTGGTAACTTTGTGACGGGGCAATGCTTAGGTTTGTCTGTGACATAAGCTTATTTCAAGAAGTATTTACTTTTGCAAAATTTTGACAAAACGTCATGCAATATGACTCTCTATAATCAATTTGGTTTTCTCTTGCAGATCTCTAATAGCTTGTATCTGCTACTAAAATGGTTGTTTGAATCTCTCCGTATATGTTGGAGATTTTTCAGTGCCCCTTACCCCTATAAAGACCTGTACAGTGTAATGCTAGCCGTTTTCCAAAGGAATCACAGTGCACCAATGCGTCCGATTCTCACCCACCGAAAGTAAACAACTTTTTCGCTTCACTTCTCGAAAGACCAAGTGCTACGGAATGTACCTAATGCAAGGTAGAACCCCGAACAAACGAAATCCTTCCGTCGCATCTCCTGCTACAGGATGTTCGAGCACCGGAAAATGTAAACAGCGTCGAAGGAAATGAGATAACGATGAAAGGAATGCGATAACTGAGACTGTTGCCGGTGGTGACGATGCTTAGTCTACTCATGTGGCATTATCCAGTTCGATTCAATGCCCTAAAATATTCAGTCGTGTGGGAGAATCGGTAAAACGACTGTCGCCATGGTCATTACAGTTAAAACTGTTCGATACATATAGATATGAGTATTGTTGAACTGCTCTTGGTGAACTCAACTTTCATAATTATCAGTTGAAAGCTTTTAACGTCAGCACTATTTTTGCATCGGTATCTTTATTTGGCAGATAGATAGTTTGAGCAGATAAGAAATTATGCTACACTCTACCAAAAAGAGGTGTAAATTTAATTTCCTTAAAACCGACACATGCCAGTGTCCCTAAGGTCGTAAGAATAAGTTAAAAGAAGCGAGAAAATCAATTCAATACAACGACACAAGGTAGTCGAGCTGCGTTTGTTTCGCTTCCGAAAGACATAAATTCACATGAAATCTTTATTTACATTACTCGATTTCGATCAAAGACGAATTACGTTTCAAGTATAAGTAATAATTTCTAAGTGTGTAGCAGCAAAATTTCTAATACTAAGAACTAAGAATAGCCACCACTGTCAGAACTTGTTTTGTACTAGTCGAGCAAAGAGAGAAGGTCCCTTATTGAAAAACAAAGATGGTGAAAGTTATGGAGATTACGTAATGACTAATGTAGTCCAAATTAAATACCTGAAACAAATGAAACAAATAAACACCGTCGAATTCATGGAGGTTCCATATAACTACTGTGAACGGGGCCTAGCTTCAATATGCATCACTCGAGTACTTTTTTTTGTTTGGTCGACAGTTCCAGAACATGTGTTTACCGGTTTGTTTCCCTGTTTCACTCTGCTGGTAGTGTTTATCAGAAAGTACATAGTACCCAGCTCAATTTCAGCTTCATGTTTCGCGCACAAACATTATCCAATCATTGCCAGTGAAGCATTTGGGGTCCAGTGGAGTACACTTGGAAAACCCACATTACGTATTTGAAGCAAACATGCCAAATAAGGATCAAATATCTTTGTTCAATATGTGGTGCATGGTAGGGTGCTTACACGAGAGACTTTTTAGCGTTTCCTTAAACAACAGGTATGACTCTTTCTGCTTTCTCAAGAAATTTAAAAGTCCCTCTTACTCGAAAGAATTCAATATTGTTGTCTCAGAACTGTTCTCGACTGTTTGCTTTTTTTTCTGAATTGACACCTCTCCAGAATCTGCACACTACCAAAATTTCATGTAAATTTCGGTGCCCTGAGACAGATAGGACATGAAAATGAGTTGAAACGGATGTAAAAATAAATTCAATCAAACACACTTTTAGTTGACTTTCGCATGTGTCAGTATCATGAGACATAATTTTACACGAAATCTTTTTTATGTTCTCCTTTTTTTTTCACAATGATGAATTATGTCTCGTGTAAAATTAAAAATTTCGACGTGTGTAGTCTTGGAGCTCTTCTATATTAACCCATTTTCGACGTTTTCCACAAAACATTTTTTTTCGACGATATCATTAATTGGATGCATTAATGAAATTTAGCATTTTTAGAGGTTTTTTTTTTGACGCTTAGGAACACCGTGACAGCATGTTGCGTATACGCAACACTAGCGCATTGCTCGACAAATAGAATGCAACATACATTTTAAGCTCAAATGGTACACACTCAGCCACACCTTAATGGATGGTTAACTAGCTACAAATAATATTTGGCCTTTGTGAACATATTCCTATTGTGAAACGACAAAAAATATAACCAGTAACTTCTAGTTTATGATTGAAATTGTGTCCATAAGACATGTACCAACTCCTAAAATGCAATTTGTAAGTTTTTTTTCTATTGGTGTGTGTAAACACAGTCAGTAAGATAGCCAAAGGATATACCTTTCAAACAAACTAATTTGTTTTGATCGTATTCAACGTACATGCAAACACGAATTTTTCAAAACCACTGTTGCGTATACGCAACAGCGGACAGAAATGGGTTAAAGAATATTGATCAAATGTGGCGGTGCAACTGCAGATACTGCAACTACACAGAAAAAAGTAATTAATTTTAACAAGCGCGTAAAATTCCCCTAGTTTAATTTCAAGTCAAAGGAGGAGTATACAACGAAATTGTTTGCAATCTTGCATGCGCTAAACAACAATATAAGCAGTCTTTTATACAACATTCTAGATTCAGGCGTTATCAGGCTTAGATTTACATGAAATATCCCATTATTTTCTGCCGAATCTACACTCTAAAAAATAATGAATATTACGAGTGATGCAATCCTTGTTGCCCGTAAATATTTTTAGAGTTAAACATAAATATAACTCAATTGTATGCTAAATTTGATGTATTGTTAGGCCCTGACTGGAAACCCATAATAATGAATTCTGTCACACTCAAAATTAAGTTCCTAGCATTTGCTACAGCTTCTAGAATGTATTTGGTAATCTTAAATCTAAATTCGTTAAGTGTTAAAAATTAGCCACTTGACTGAATGGTAGGATTTAAAAGCCTGTAATTTACATTATCGTTGTCTTTGGTGTCAACATAACATCCGACACATTTTTAACGCAGTCGGTTCCACTCGTCAAAACAGGGCACAAGTCAAATTCGCTCTCTTCCATGATATACTATAAAACGAATACTTCATGCTACATTTAGATCACAACAATTCAAATTTCGGACCGTCAAATTAAATGCAGTGTTAAATGGAAAATTTGGAAAGGATATGAGGATAAGAAAAGAAATGTTTTCAAAATCATTTTTTTAAAGTGAAACACGGTTACGCAGTGTAACAAATATTGTTCATTTGCTTATAGTATTCATTAATCGGAGCATAAAGACAACTTCTTGCATCCTCAAAAATGAAGAAACAAAATGAATCCTACAGGATAAGATTTAGCTAATTTTTAGCATGACAATCCATGAGATAGAGGATCTTTTCTATTTATCAAATTTTATAACCTCATCTTGAATTTATTTGACCGTTATTTGAACTAAAACACGTGGCTCGCGTGGCTTCAAGAAACATTCATGTTTCCATTTACAATAGCCGCATTTGGCAAGTGTTATTTTCGCGCCTTAATTTACGTCATGTATGAATATCATTCGATTTTTCGTAGCCTTGTAATTCTAAGAACAGACGCAATTTTCTATCAAACGGGCCGCTCCTTTAATGTGCATCCAAGTAGCTTTAAATTTACATGATTTTTTCTAAGTGTGTAACATTCCCTGTATGTGTATTAAATGTTTCTTTTTACCTGTGTAGAAAATCTATTTATATACTTTTCCGTTCCATTCTACTCAGTGACTGAGCAGAATTGTGTTCCTTTCTATTTTTTCCACATGGAAATGTTACTCAATCTTCGTTAAAATGTGTATCAGCTCAACTTTTGAGTAGATACACTTTTAACGAAAATTGAGTAACATTTCCGTGAGGGATAAGGTGGTATAAAATTGTACAAAAAATTGATTAAAATGAAACGGGGGTGTATATTAGGGTGCCAATGGCATGTATGGGAAAAAATTGACCATCGAATTTCAAAAACGGGTAGTGCTCAAAAGTTTCGTCTCCTCAAAAAAAGTCCCCATGCAAAATTTGAGCTCAATCGGACTTCGTTAAGTGTTGGACCAAAGCGGTCAAAGTTTGACATTTTTGAAACACGAAAAATTCCCCCCCCTTGGGTACGTGAAAATTCCGAAATCGATTTTTTGTTTTTGATGCCAAATGTCTTAGAAATGCATGAAACGTCGAGATCTGGTGTTATCTCGAAAAAAATTTTTGAAAAAATTGACTTTTGGGACTTAGAAATTTTTTGAGGTGGAGGAGTGAAATGAATTTGATATGGAGGATTTGAATTCAATTGCTGAGATATCCATGGCAATAGTACTGAAACATGTCTTATATCATCGTTGGCAACTGCTAGCATATTATATGTGATATTTCATTAGGGTGGTTCACTTGTTTTGCATTAGGGTGGTCCATTTTATAGAAAAATAAAAAAATAAGATAATAGTATCAAAACATCTCTTATATAATCGTAAGCCATTATCAATATTAAATATATGATATTTCATTAGGGTGGCTCAGTTATTTTCCATTAGGGTCGTTAAGAACAATAAAAAATATTTCCAGCAAATTTAAACGCTATTCGCATTACATGGGCCCGGCACGGAGCGAGGCCCGCCAGGTAATATTTGAAATGATTGCTTGGGTTTTGTATGTGAGCATTCTCACTATGCTGGCACAGCACGCCCAGCACGGCACATCAGCGTAGTGAGAACAGTCCATACAAATCCAACAATCTTCAAATATTACCGGCGGTCTCGCCCCGCGTCGGCTCATGTATGCAATAGCGTTAAATCATTCATATAGTTATCTTCTGTTCTCTTCTAAGCGGTGAAGAATGATTGTTTACATACGAAAAACAACGTATGAAACAATCCTATTCTACGTACTTGAAGAAGATGATAGACGTCAGAAAGCTTATGATTTCTCACAAAACTTTTCAATATTACCTATCTTACAGTGAAAATTCGCTTCTTTCGTTCTTTTTCATTAATTAGTGCATCAATATAATAATTTCAACCGATTTCTATCCACAGACTGTAAGATTAGCGTACGGACTACCAAGAGATTATTTACTAGAGACGCTCTCTTTGTGGTCCTTTTGGAAACTTTTGCGAGACTTACATTCGGAATGCGACGCTTCTTTAGGTGAAACAGATCGGTTGCCCTCGTCTAATACTAATCTTAGAGATTAAGCATTGTGCATCAGTGAGTTTCTTATTTCTGTTTTGCACCGTCGTTGCAAGCTAAGATTAAAAATTTCAGAGTTATCTATCCTACATTTACCGAATATTGTAGAGTGAGAAGTCTTCGACTGCAACCTAATTAACAATTTTGACCGAGTAAACGTTTATTCAGCTGTTTATATGAGAAAGAAGAGTTTAGTCAGCTAAAATTGTTTGTTGGACCCTAAGATGGGGAACTATCTCATTAATACGGTATTTGCAGATATAACTAACCTTTTTCAATGGTTGTGACAAAAGACACGTAACGAAAGGGAGGAACGGTATTGTGATATTTCCAAAATTCATGTTGCTAGGTTTTTGGTACATTGCATCGCATATATTTTCTTAAATTACATCTGATTTTTTGAACTTTTATACATTGTTCGATGTTCTTCAACTAAGTGCAAAATAAACTGTTTCTGATCTTCATCCGTTGACAATTTCGAATTATATGTTTTGATTAATGCAATACCTCGTTCTGCATTGTCATTTACTACTTCCAAGCTTTTAATTCGTTTAATGGCATTTTCATATTCTTGTTTGCTATTCCACTGCGTAATATCAGTTTCCAACAATGATTCCGGAATCTCTAGAGCACATAACAAGTTTTAGTATGCTGACTGCCTTGAACAAATGAGTGCAGCTGTAGTGTTGAAACGTCGTTTGATTCGACTATGGATTTAGCACACACATTTGTTTTGTTAGCTGAAAATAAAAATATTGTTAGAAATATAATGTTCTGCGTACATCGAATTGAACAAAATAATTACCTGATGTATGTAAGGCTTCAATATATTTTTTTTATCTGCGATATCCAACGTTTCATCAAATAAACACAATCCGATGAGATTGCTATCCAAATACTGCAGATGTTTCAAGAACCCTTTATATACTGCTTTGGCAACTTCTTCGTCAACAGCTTCGTAGATTTTAAGCGATTTTATCAAATTAAGGTCATTGTTTGCAGACATTGCAGCACACGTAGACAGAAACCAGTTTTTCAAATATACTTTTACAATGAATACATTAAATCGTGCTAACTGTTGTTGAGTTGCCTTAGGTAACGCAAAAGTGTGTCGGTAAAGGAACATTTTTAGTGAATAAATAATTTTTGCCATCCATCTTGCATTATGGAAAGCACCAGGAGCTCTAATTTTAAAATGTTCTTTAATTTTTCCACCCAAAAATATAAGCGTAAGCTGAATAACTTCGCGATAATCTTCGCGGTGATGTTGTTCTTTTAATTGTCGCTCAAAAAATTCAAGAGATCCACCCTCTCGTTGGCTGTTATTGATGATTTAACGAATACATCATTAACACCAGAATGGTATGAGCTCTTTTCTAAACGGTGCCATTCCGTCTGAAACCGCTTAAAAATCTCAACATTTGGAGATTGTGCAGTTTCAAATTGTAGTGCCTTGAATGCCTTGCCAACTAACAGCTCGTGTATGTGATGTCTACAGGGAAGTCCAATCAGCTGTCTTTTAAACATTTTGTCAAGATGTTGACACGCTCCTTTCTTTCGACCAGTGTTTGACGCAGTGGTATCAAATGATGTAAACATAACCCTAAAACACGGAATAACGGTATAATTTAAAAATTATCAATAATAATATTGAAACTAATAGAAATTACCTGTCTTCAAGATCCCAATCGACAACTGCATTGTACACTCGCTTCTGCTTGTTCTATTCCTGTTGAATTTTGGATGGGAGGAACAGCTAACAGCTTACGGATGCCTTCACCAGATACAACTATAGCCAATCGTTCAGTTTTGGGGTGGCTTTGAGACGACAATATACTAGGAAGCAGTTTTGAATCCCAATGAACTGTTAAGTTAACCTGTGGCTTAAATGTTGCTCTCAGCTCGTTCTGCTTTTGCACACGAATTTCTTTTCTTGAATTCCTAATGGACTCTTTGTTTAACACTAATGTTGAAACGTCGTGCCCCAATGATTTCGCTATAGATGATATTAGAAATACCGCATTTCGATCACTCACTTTGCAGCGGTCCAAAGCAGCAGCCACATCGACAGTAATGACATTTTTTAATGGTGATTTAGAAGTTGAAGACGATTTGGAAGGACCTAGAAGAAAATTTAAGAATCAATCGTTTGTTAACCACGAAAAACATTTTAAAACATATTTGAAATTAATTCAATTTACACTTACCGGTATCTGAAAATCTTCGCCGATAGTACTGATAGAAGGAACGGACTCACTCTGGGTTTGAGATGAGGACTCGAAATCACTAGCAGTTAAATTTTTTCTTTCCTGTAGACTTGCTTCTTCCTGCTCACTTGTTCGTGGATTAGTCTCTGTTGTCGCCTCTGCTGTTTCTTCCTCCTCAAAATCACTACACGAGATAGTTGCCGTTGGAAAAGACTCACTTGTTGTTGGAAGAGTTAGTTCTCGTTGTTCTTGCAAATACCGATATGCTTTTCTTTCTACTTTATTCTTCGGTTTATACCTCTTCCCGATATCGAAAAGGTTCTGCAATGAATCAGAGAAATCCTTTCTCTTCTCAATTTCTCTCGCCGACATTCTTAGCTTGCGCTTCTGCAAGATTTTCCAAGTTTCGTAGTACCGCAAGATTTTATGTTGCACTGTCCTGTCGTCGAGCAAATGGTTCAAATGCTTTTTATTCCATGATACTTTCAAAGCTTGTATTGTTAATTGTGCACTTGGTTTAGTCTTTTGCTTCTCTGCTCGCAAATGAAACATGAATTTCCGGAAAACTTCGTTGTATGTAGGCAAATTCGAAGATTCGGGGAACAAAGGTAGGTATTTTCCAACTAGCCGAATATCCTCCATTTTGAAAAACAAAAACTGTTGACTAGACCGCGGTTCCTCGTTCAAATATAAAAATACTGAATGAGTAAAACTAAAAATAACAATTCCTTATATACCAAATGTGTGGCCATTTCATTACCTACTCAGTCTTTCAAAACTGCTCGCTTGGGACGTATTCGTTGCCTACGGGTAGCTTATATTTTGTTTGGGTAGATAACACTTCAGAACAAAAAGCATTCGAAGCAGACGTTGTCACTACCGAAGCGCGTATACCACAGCAAGCGGCAGGTAACGTACTTTTGTTTTGATCCCCTATAACGTACCTACTTGTGTTTCTCGGAAATGAAGCAGTCCAAGGCCAAGAACCTCTTTAGAAAAGATAAACAAAAAACTTTTTGTTGCACTTCGTAGTCGCCTATCAAGCTATTGTAATAATTTGGGTACATCAAAAATCGTTTTTTTCCTTATTTTTGTCCATATTTTGGTAACGGCACATTTTTGTTAACTATTAAAAAAACATAATAAAAATATCTTAACGAAGTGTAGTATGCCAAAAAGAATCATGGTTTCAAACTATACAAAAAATATTGACTGGTAAATTTGCTGGAAATATTTTGTTGCTTTTAATTTCCAACTCAAAGGACCACCCTAATGGAAAATAAATGAACCATCCTAATGAAATATCATATATTTAATATTGATAATGGCTTACGATTATATAAGAGATGTTTTGATACTATTATCTTATTTTTTTTATTTTGCTATAAATGGACCACCCTAATGCAAAACAAGTGAACCACCCTAATGAAATATCACATATAATATGCTAGCAGTTGCCAACGATGATATAAGATATGTTTCAGTACTATTGCCATGGATATCTCAGCAATTGAATTCAAATCCTCCATATCAAATTCATTTCACTCCTCCACCTCAAAAAATTTCTAAGTCCCAAAAAGTCAATTTTTTCAAAAATTTTTTTCGAGATAACACCAGATCTCGACGTTTCATGCATTTCTAAGACATTTGGCATCAAAAACAAAAAATCGATTTCGGAATTTTTCACGTACCCCCCTTAGGAAATTTTTCGTGTTTCAAAAAAGTCAAACTTTGACCGCTTTGGTCCAACACTTAACGAAGTCCGATTGAGCTCAAATTTTGCATGGGGACTTTTTTTGAGGAGACGAAACTTTTGAGCACTACCCGTTTTTGAAATTCGAAAAGTCGATTTTTTTTGGCACCCTACACAGATAAAAAGAAACACTGAATTTTCTGCGTTATCTAATGTACATAAAGGGAATGCTAGATTTGGCAGAAAATAATGGGATATTTCATGTAAATTTAAGCCAGATAACGCCTGAATCAAGCCTGTTGTATGAAAGATTGCAAACAATATCATTGTTTACGCTCCTTTGGCTTGGAATTACACGAGGGGAAATTCTACGCGCTTGTTAAAATTAATTATTTTTTTCTGTGTAGTGTATATGTTAATGAATTTTTGTCTGCCTGTCTGACTGTTATACACAGATAAAAAGAAACGTTGAATTTTCTGCGTTATTTAAGGCACAAAAGGGGAATGCTAGATTCAGCAGAAAATAATGGGATGTTTCAAATAAATTTTACCCAGATAACGACTGAATCTAGTTTATTGTATGAATTTCGTTGTTTACGCTCTACTTCGTTTGGAATTAAACGAGGGGATATTTTACGCTCTTGATAAAATTAATTATTTTTTCTGTGTAGGCTCGGAAACTACTGAACGAATCGGCGTGAAAACTTGACTGCAGGAGTCTTTGCAAATGGAGCAAATGAAACCAAATTCAGCATATGGATGTTAATGAAGGCAAGAAATGTTTCTATGTTGGTTTAAGACCCCCCCCCCCCTACCATCTGAAGAAGGGAGAGGGGGGTTCATATAAATGAAACACAAATTTCTGCATTAATCGACAACTAATCAAGCAAATTGAACCAAATTTGGTATGCGATGGATTTTGAAGGCAGATTTTTTTTCTATGGTGGTTAAAACAGCTTCTCTCGAGTCTGCAGACCCATTCTCTTCTTGGTCTCCAGTTTAATTTGGATGTAAACAGCAAACACAGCCAAAAGTTGGTTGAAAACTGTTCGCATTTTGAATTAAAGGTTAATCATTCGTGTGTATATAATTATCGGAACAGTTGCAAGCGCAGCATGTATTTGGGTTGAGTCGCATCGGATTCAGCTAGTTCAGAATAAATTCCTCAGCAGTTATGTACATTTAGGGTGTCCCAGAATGTCGAAACACGATTTTGATGCACCACCTTTGTATTCAGGTGACGTTTAAAAAGACAAACAAGAAAGTTAATGAGTATCACAGTTATCATATCAATCTCTATCTCTGTGAATCTCAAGTGCCGGTACATTTAGTTTTCTTGAAATTGCGAAGCATTTTGAATAATGCACCTCCTTACGTGTCATTTACAGGGTGCGCGACATCGAATGCACATCCTATAATGTCCTTGAAACATTTGTTTTATGTGTCCTGCGCGCAAGCTGTACACACACATGACGACGAAACCCCACTGCTGTGCCATGGACGATGAAACACACGTAAAAGCGGACTTCAAACAAATTCCCGGTAATCAGTATGTGACCGCGAAAGACAAGATCGATGTTCCAGAGTCTTTCAGGAAACAACAAGTGTCAAAGTTCCCCAAGAAATTCATGATTTGGCAGGGGATTTGTTAATGTGGTAAACGGAGCAAGCCTTTCGTGACAACTTCAACTGAAAATGGTCAAGTATACACGAATGAATGCCTGAAAAAATTACGTCTTCCGTTTCTCAAAACACAAAACGTTTCTACAATTTTTGGCCGGACCTAGCCTCTTGTCACTACTCCAAGGATGTTCTGGAGTGGTACAAGACGAATGGTGTCAATTTCGTGCTGAAGGGTCTTAATCCGCCAAATTCTCCAGAGTTGCGGCCAAGTGAAAAATATTGGGCTTTAATGAAGCACGAACTTTGTTAGCATCCTAAAGTTGCCACTCAAAAAACAGGAATTGTAGGAGTCAAAATCTTATGCGTGGTATTGAAAAGAAAGTTCGGGCTTTTGGATTTGGTAAAAAAATACAGTAAAATAAAAATACCTAAACCAGGAATATACATTGTGATTTATTAACTGAATATTTCATGACAATATGTGGAGAGACTTGTTTTTGAGGACGAGTTTAAAGTGATGCAATTTAACTGTGGACATCCTTTAGTGAACGAGGAGTTGGCATCCTCATCCCCACACCCAGAGTTCTTCATGTGTATGAAAATTGTTTATTCATCCCACAATAAAAAAAAAAAGGAATTTAACTTAATATCTATGGGACATGAAATAATCGAACTTGCATGAGTTTTGGTCATCTTTGAATCCCGAAAAGTTCTTTCTAATAAACATATTTTCACTTGTCTAATAGGTCTTTTTGAAGATTGAACTAAGTTTCTCTTGCAGTCTCGCAATGATGGATGCTGCCTTTTGACAATCATGTGCAGTTGTTTTAAATTCCTAAACTACAAATCAGTTTACTATAGACTGTGCCGATAATTATAAATACACTAATGATTAACCGTCAATTCCAAATGCATGTAGGATTCAATCAGCTTCTGGCTGCGCCCTGCTGTTAACATCCAAGTTAAACTGATGTTGTAATTTTTTTTTTCAGTTTTCGCACGGAAGTTTGAAAATTCACAGTCCTTCTCCCGAGCCAAGAAAACCGATTGTGCACCAACGGTGCACCGCCAGTGGCCTTCCGATCAGAAAAATGGCTATGGAAAAAGGTATGAGCGTCGGAGCAAGCACCATGGATGGTTAAATCTACGTGAAAGAGTGTCGGCAAAAAAAGTTGCTAGCATTGATCAAACAGCCTAACAAGCCTTCAATCTTTTGGCCTGATCTTCTTGCTTGCTGCCCAGATAAGATAAATCCAACAAACTGCCGAGAGATTCACCCTATCGAAACTTTCTGGGCTTTGACGAAGACCAAGCTGAGAAAACACATAAAACCAGCGGATAGTGTTGAAAAATTTATGAAAGATTTGCCAAAATTAATGAAAATGGTAGGAGAAAGCACTGTGAGTAGTGTTAAGGGAAAAATTAGAAAGCTACCCTACGGAATATCAAGCAAATTGAAATGAAGATGTAAAGAAAACATCGTTATATATTGTGTTTGAGAGTAAAATAATCAAAATACACAGTATGGTTATTTTTATTTGAAAAAAATGGGATTTATATTTTTTGAAACAGTTTATAGCCCCGATATTTTTTTTCCATCTTTGTTATATGACCAGATAGTGATTCTAAGCAAACAAAAACAAATAATTAATTATCAGTCTCTGATTTGGCCGAATGACCCATGATCTTGAAATCATCGATATCGAAATTTGCAACAAAATGGGTACATATTCCACAGGCATTTTCCACCCCAGTTATTATAATAATACTATTCAAAGTAAGATGAAACAAGTTCAGAGGGTTGAGGTTATGATGTAAACTGCTCATCCCAAACAGTCTGTTATATTCAGGTTCTAATTCTGATGGGTGACCTGTGAGATTGCTAACTCTTGTTTATCAAAATGAATTACCCCAACCGACATTCACACTGTCACCTTCATGTCCAGAAGGATAAAACTTCTGAGCTTTGGGAAGAGGAATCCGACGAGATGTAATACACAAAAAAAGGATAAAATGATGAGCAGGAAAATATTATCCTTATCAGCAGTCGAGTGCGATGTTTTGCTTTCCATAAAGTTGTTAGCTCGAAAACCGAAAACTCAATCGGACGTGCCACCGCGTGTTTCCCCTCGTGGCATTCCTCTCGACCATAAATCGGCACCAACAACATCAAAGCGCCTTGATTGGTTCGCCTTGAGACGACGATGAGAGGAGTTTCGGTTTGAAACAAGGATATAATGCTTTACGGCTGCCGCTCAGCTCACTCACGCACAATTTCACGCGGTTGAAGCGAAAAGTGGTTTGCCTCATTTGGCACTTTACGCTCTGCAGAGATACGCCAATGATGTGAAGCTGCGTTGAGTGGTTTTTCTAATCAATCTACTTCATAGTGATCAAGGCAGACCAAAACGAACCGTTTCCCATCAATCTTGAGACTATCAGCCTATCGGCGGAGAGAAAAAAAACAAGTGAACTTATTTAAGGATACTCGAGAAGCATACTATCCTTGTGGTTGGTTATATTTCCATTTACTCCGCCGAAGCTACGTGCTGTGATTAAGCGTCTAAAGTTAGATTGAAATTTCTGCTGGCGGCCGTCATTCAACAAGAAAGCCGGTTCGTGGAATTGTTTCCTGCTGACTAAACATCGGGGTAGGGTAATGCATTGGAAAACTATATACTTTTGATTCATATTTTATGAAAATAGCTCTGGGGATGTTGCAGATCAATCGATTTCACGGTAGTGATAACAAACGCGATTCCACCATGTTTTAATAAATTAATCGCACGTCATATGATGTTTAACTAAAATTTTGTTAAATTGAATTTAATGTTTGATTAATTTCTATTTATATTTTTTTGCGATGAATTATTTCTGTAGACGGTAAATCTTGATAATTACTCATCATTCAACTTATAAGGAAAATTGTACATGATTTGCTATGAATGGTGTTGATGTGGGAACTTTCCATGTTATACTTATTCAAAGTGTTATAACAGATTTATAATATGCAACCAGGTGCATTGAAAAAGGATTTGTGCATTCATTTGCCTATGTCATGTTACTTACAGCCAACTTTGAATTTTCAGGCAAAAAAGAACAATAAATTATTTCACGTGTTTTGGGAAAAAAATTCAGCTGTAAAATGTTAAAGAATTGTTTGAACTAGAATGATGGAAAAAATTGAGAAAATTGGCTAATGAAAATATAATAGTGTCACATATAAGGTGTACCTAAATTCGTAAAACCCTATTTAAGCTTTTTCTTAACTACACCGTGTCCAATATATTCTCATTCAAAATAAAAGTCTATTTATTTCGTATCGATAGTCCACAGTTTATTGAAAATTTAACCCATTACATTGCAACATCATACTGATCAACTACAGCATCTGTTTTGGAATAACACCGCCTTTAACCTTCTTGACCAGCTCCAGACGTTTTTCAAAACCGTCACAGGCGGCGCACGACTTCCATCGGCATTTCGTCCCAAATTCGTTTGATTATGGGTTTGAATTGGTTTATATTACACGCCCTGTGGTCATTTACCTTTGCCAGCATGTATGACCGTACGAAATAATCCGAGGGATTCAGATCTGGTGAACTAGGAGGCCATTCATTCTTGCCCAAAAAGTCTGTCAAATTTTCTAGGCACCAGCCCTGAACGAGATTTACAGTATGCGATGGCACTCCGTCCTGCTGAAACACATAGTGATCATCTCCAAAAAACCTCTTGTACATATGGCTTGACAACTTTCACAAAAACTTCCGTTTTATAATATACGGCATTCAGTTTAACGCCTTTTTCGATGAAAACCAGTGCTGATTTGCCTCACTTGCAAATTCCTCCCCAAACCATTACTGACGCAGCACTTTGGAACCGTAGAATATTCCTATCACTTTCTGGAACAGTTCTCGAAGAGAGAGCGCACAATCTGTCGTTCTGGACATTGTGGGATTGTTGCAAGACGAATAACTTTTCGTCGGAAAAGATAAATTCTTCCCCATCGTGCCGCGACAAAAGCAGACTTGCTCTTTCGAGTCGGTTCTGCTTGGAAGGTTCCGAAACTCCGTGAACCTTGAGTTTCTTGAAAGCTAGGAATATGAGATAATTTTGCACTATATTGTGCATTGACGATCTCGAAACATTTAGATCTGCGGCCATTTTACGTACAGAGCGCTGTGATTTTCGTCTAATCCGTTCCCTGACCACTTTAACAACTCGTGCAGTCCGCACTACGAGTACGACCGGAGCTCTTCCGGTCATCCAACGAGCAGGTGTCACGGTACCTTCGGATGGTTCGGAACACAAAATCCCGCTTTACTCCGAGGTTTTTCAAATTTCTGAAAATAGCACCCGGGCGATCACCTTTCAAAAACTTTTTTATCATCACAGCACGAAACTCCTTCATCGCTGGTAAAAGATGAACGCTGAATGAAAACAATCGGACACAACCTAGAAGCGTTTGTATAAATATAGTGCAAAACTACACCAACACATACGTATGTATTTAGGAGTCTCAATTGGGTGAGCTTTACGGAGCCAACAATTCATTGTTTTCTAAATATACTGAATGACTTATTACTACACACTGAACAATTTTACACGAAACGTTATTCATATTTGATTTACGTCAAGTAACCTAAGCAAAGATTACATGTAAATAAATATAAGGGAACATACGCAAGCCTACAAAAGGTGTGTTTGATTGAATTGACTTGATGAAGTTAGCAGAAGCAGATAATTTCTCATCTCCATGCGAAGCGCTAGGAGCGGACAGTAATTTTATTGCTAGAACAATTAGACATGAAGAGAAAGTGTATTGATAGATCCGTAAAGGAACGGCAGGCTTTGAAATTGAAAAGATGTAAGTTTGAAAACGAGCGGAGGGCATTTGAACGGTAGTATACGATGGAGATGAGAAATTATCTGCTTCTGCTAACTTCATCAAAGATCGTTACTTCCGCGCTGGGGAGAATACAAAAAATAACAATCAAAAGTGTAGAAAGCCCATAATGGGGGAATCCGTTAATTCATACTGGTGGGGATCAGTATTTGCACCACTCACCGTCGTTCTCTCCGAGATCTACACGCTCAAAACTGCCTCTCTTTCATTTGTATTACTGTCCCTTTTTTCTCACGGAAAAGTTACTCAGTTTTCGTAAAAAGTGGAACAACTCATCAATTGAGTTGTTCCACTTTTTACGAGAATTGAGTAACTTTTCGGTGAGAAAAAAAGGGACAGCAATACAAATGAAAGAGAGGCAGTTTTGAGCGTGTATAAGTTATAGATGGCGAGAAGAGCAAATGTGTGAAATAGGCGGTGCATGCTAAAAATAAACCCAACAGCGAGAGATAATTTCTCACCCGTGTTAGGCAGTATTAGGAGAGGGACAAATCGCTGGGACTAGAAACAAGCAATAGGTAGTATAAGAGCCCGATCAGTTACATAACCTTTTGTCAGTCAAGGGGATTTCCCCCCTTGCCTATCCTGCATGGGGTAGTATGACAAAGGGTTATGTGCCTGATCGTATACTACCGTTCAAATGCCCTCCGCTCGTTTTCAAACTTTTCAAAAGATCGTTACTTCCGCGCTGGGGAGAATACAAAAAATAACAATCAAAAGTGAATTGACTTCCTTGTCTCTTTCGAATGATTCTTATGTCCAAAAAGCCACTCGCATGTGTTGGTCTCCGAGCATCTGTACCGGTCCGGTACTAAACCTATTTTAGCAGCGCATCACCATTACCATTACACCGTACCGGTCGCTGCTAAATGCGGTTTCAAAAAAGCAGTGAGGCTCTCGAGAAGCGTCGGGTGCTCAGATATAGCAGTGCGATAGCAGCTTGGGATATGGTTGCGATTTTGTGAAATGAGTCAGTTTGTTATTATTAAAAAAAATACATGCAATTAAATTTATGGCAAAACCATCTCTCGTTTGAATAACTCCTTGATATCTTATGTTATGTAATATGAAGCATTTCATTTTCACATCAAATTCCTCTAAAGGGTGATACGGTCAAAATTTGGTCAAGGGAAAACGCGTGTAAATCGGTGAAATCGTTTATTTAAAAATCAAATTAAATTTCTTTTTCAAGTTCAATTAGTATAAAATTCAGGAAAAATATTCAGTTAGGCTTCCGCTTTTCCAAATCCGAATTGCCGGGCCTTACGCGTGACCTCTGCCATCAGATTTTGTACAGCCACCTTCTTCGCCGCAGAAAGCCAGTTTGCCTTGAACTGCTGCTCGTCCTTAGCAGTTTTTTTGGTCTTCTTTAGGTTCCGCTTGACAATAGCCCAGTATTTCTCAATTGGGCGGAGCTCTGGCGTGTTGGGAGGGTTCTTGTCCTTGTGAACCACCTGCACGTTGTTGGCGGCGTACCACTCCATGGCCTTTTTACCGTAATGGCAAGATGCCAAATCCGGCCAAAACAGTACGGAACAACCGTGTTTCTTCAGGAAAGGCAGTAGACGTTTATTCAAACACTCTTTCACGTAAATTTCTTGGTTGACAGTCCCGGAAGCTATGAAAATGCTGCTTTTCAAGCCACAGGTACAGATGGCTTGCCAAACCAGATATTTCTTTGCGAACTTTGACAGTTTCGTGTGCTTGAAAATATCTGCTACCTTTCCCCTTCCTTTTGCCGTATAAAACTCCTGTCCCGGAAGCTGCTTGTAGTCGGCTTTGACGTAGGTTTCGTCGTCCATTACCACGCAGTCAAACTTCGTCAGCATCGTCGTGTACAGCCTCCGGGATCGCGCGTTGGCCGTCGTATTTTGTTTATCATCGCGATTTGGAGTCACTACCTTCTTGTAAGTCGATAGTCCGGCTCGTTTTTTGGCTCGATGCACGGTTGTAGACGATACACCCAGCTTATTTGCGGCATCTCGGAGATATAGGTTAGGGTTTCGCTTGAAACTACCGGCAACTCTCTTTGTCGTCTCAGCGGCTTCCGGTTTTCGATTTCCCCCCGATCCAGACTTCCTGACTGTCGAAAAACGTTCCCCAAACACTTTAATTACATTTGTAACGGTTGATTTGGCAACTTTTAGCGATTTTGCCAACTTTGCGTGCGAGTAGCTCGGATTTTCGCGATGCGTGAGCAAAATTTTGATACGCTGCTCTTCTTGCTTGGACGGCATTTTGACAACTGAAGAGCGAATTCCAAAATCAAAATAGGAGCAACATTCTACACACACACACACCTTCAAAATGAGGGGTGTTCAGGTTTTTTAAATGCAAAATTGAAAGAAATACGTCAAGTTGATATTGACCAAATTTTGACCGTATCGCCCTTTAATCAGACTACATGTCCTTATTATATTTATTGAATTTTGAGAACATGACTAATAATACTTTGGTATTTATGTATTCATTATCAGTAAAAGGGTATCTTATTATATTTGGCGGTTTTTACAGCTTGGCGTTTGAAATATTTTTCAAATTATCATATAAATAAAAAAAAAATCAATCACAAAAATTTATAATAACGTAAATTAATTTGAAAATTTATAAACACAAAGAATTTTGTTTTGCATTATTTGTTCGAACGCAGTCGCTAATAAAAATTTCTGTTATACTTCATATCCTAAATTGTGGAAAAAATAATTTATAAATAATACTTATCACTGTAAACAAAACATGAAGAGGAGTCCGCTTAGCGCATGGGCTGTGAACGGATGTGTCGATTCTTTGTTGCGCATTATTGTATTATCAGGCATAGCGCATTATCTATTGTTCAGCGGCGCGATTGCTCGAGTGAGCGAAAAAATACAACAATAAAGTGGCGGTCAGGTGACATGTGTTGGTTGCTGTGGGTGTAGATCGTGATGGATCTTGTGGTTGGTTTTGACCCGTACTATTGGTTCACCAGGTTCATCGAATTACCATATTTAAGATTTCCTTGTTTTCACAATGAAAATAGTGAATAAGTAGTATGATTGTGATTGTACTGTAATCGAGTGTTTTAGGTCATTATTAATTAGCTAGTTAACCCTTATGTGTTCGACAAAAAAAAAAACACCGTTAAGTGATCGACAGGGTACCCACCATATTCAAATGGTTATAACTCTGGCTATTATTGACCGATTTTATTTTTTTTGGCACCCTTAGATTCAAAAACTCATTGACTTTTAGGAAAAAATCAGCAATGACCGTTTGAATTCATCTGGTTCTTGTAAATCTGGGTTACTGGGGCTGTGGTCCGGTACAGAGGCACTATTTGGAAACTTCTATTATATTTCCGGAAATGGAAGCCAAAAACTTTGGTATAATTCCTAGAAACTATTTCTATTCCATTGTGGGCCACATGCTGACATGTTCCTGCAACGGCCATTGTGAAACAGGTTCCCGTGGGACCTCGAGTCGCCATGAACATATTTCAGTAGAAAGCCTGGCAATATGGGTATCAACATTCATGAAACTTCTCCAGTAAGATATTTCTCAACATTTTGAAGCTATCTGATGATTTTTCATCAGACCGGTCAATCCGAAACAGGTTCCCGTGGGGCCTCGAGTGGCCATGAACATTTTCAGTAGAAACCCCTGGCAACATGGGTATCAAAATTCATGAAATTTCTCCAGTAGGATAATTTTCAACGTTTTGTGGCTATCTGATGATTTATCCTTGGACCTGTTATCCCGAAACAGGTTCCCGTGGGGTCTCGAGTGGCCATGAACAAAACTGGCCACAAAACTTTGAGAAATATCCTAAATTTCATGAATTTTGATAACCACAATGTGAAGGTTTCTTTCAAAAATGTTCATGACACTCGAGACCCCACGAAAACCTGTTCCGCACTGACAGGTCCAAGAAAAAACGTTGAAAATTATCCTACTGGAGAAATTTTATGAATTTTGATACCCATATTGCCCGGTTTTCTTTCTAAATATGTTTATGGGCACTCTATGCCTCACGAAAACCTGCTGCAAAATGGCCGTTCCAGGAACAAGTTGGCATGTGGCCCACAATAGGATAGCAACGATAGTTTCTAGGAATTATTCCAAACATTCTGACATACATTGCTGCAAATTCAATAGATGTTCCAATATTGTGTCTCGGTACCGGAACACAGCCCCGACAACCCGGGTCTACGGAAACCAGATGCATTTAAATGGTCGTTGCTGAAAATGTCTCTAAAGCGAATGAGTTTTGGAACCTAGCGGTGCCAAAAAAATTAAAATCGGTCAATAAAAGCCAGAGTTGTAATCATTTGAATTTGATCACTTAAGGGGTAAAAAAAAATCGAAGTCCCTCCCTTCGGCCCCCCTTGCTACAATACGAAATGTGCTTATGCAAAAAGTTTCCTTCCAACTATTATTGTGTCACTGAATTTCAGCTTCCTGGTTTAAAATAAACTATGAAAATTCGTAATGCAAAACATGAAAAGGTACCCGGGTACCCTGTCGAATACATAAGGGTTAAAAACGTTATAATAGCTGTTGAAAACACGGCACATGCAGTATATTGTTAGAGTATAGAGCAGTATAGTGCTAGTATAGAGGCTTTAGAAACTATATAGGCAGTGTGGTTCTTGAATGACAGTTTAAAACCGAGCATTACTCCAAGATCCTTGACTGTTGTTTCACGTCTCAAGCATGTTACTCGAATGATGTAGTCGTGGAGATACATCGTACTTTTAGATCAAAGGAGATAGTCGAGCATTTGGATACATAAAAGGACATTCTGTTGATTCTGCACCGTTCGTCGAACACTTGTAGTTCCTGCTGAAGAAAGTGGGCGTCTTCTGGATATTTTATGACGTAGTACAGTTTTAGGTCGTCTGCGAAGGATAATTCCAGGCATCTGAGGACCCAGTTCACGTCGTTCATATGTAACAGGAAAAGGAATGGGCCAAGGTGGCTGCCTTGCGGAACGCCAGATGGTACTGAAAAGCTGGACGAGGTATAATCGGAAATCTTCACACAAATAGTTCTACTAGTCAGGTAGAAGGTCAGATGAGCGGAGCCATTTCAACAATTGATCGTGAACCTCCATTTTGTCGTGTTTGGAAATTGCAATCTGATGGTTCATTTTATCAAAGGCCGCAGAGAGATCTGTGTATATGGCGTCTATTTGATGACTGCGAACCATTTCACGGATGACGAACGATGTAGATACAGTAAAGTTGGTCACCGCTGAGCGCTTGGGCATAAACCGTTGGTCAGGAGAAATAGTCTGTGAATAGTCTGGACCAGCGCTTGCAGGACAATTGTTTCGGAATAGCTTAGATACAGCACGTACGCAGCATTCCACGATATGGAGTTTTGCATCTGCTTCCTGTCTGAAATCACCATATCACTCTTCCGATTAGTGACGTACATGTGGCCAGATGACAGATCGAAGACCGGAAACATTGTTAGCGAGCAGCTTAAGGCAACGCTCGGACAATCGATGGAGTTACGTCACCAGGATCACTACCCAGTTGAGTTTTCATCTACTTGCTGCGGATCAGTCACTATTGACTATCAATGCAGGCCAGATTAAGTCAGCGGAAACATCGTAGTAGCTTCGGCAACCTCGGCATGCAGAGTTTGTGTCGCATTGGAAGCTACTGAACTGATTACGGAAAATGTTGGCGATATATGCGACAGAGTCATAGTGGAGGGTAAGCCGGTTTCCTTTCGTTGTTCATTCACAAACCGCCTAAAGCTTTTCGGTTTCACTTTGAGACGACTCTGCAATTGAGACTGATGAGAATTGTATAAGCTGTAGCTTGAAGTGTTTGGAATCGTCGTTGGCGCGTGCGTAGTGTGTCTTCGTAGAACCGGTGTGATATTTGCTGTGTTTCCTAAGAGCAGCCCTTTTAACACGTTTCAAATGTTTGAGGTCGGAATTAGACCAAGCAGGTTTGGGAGGCTTACGCTTGAGTTTCTTAGGCACGAATTGATCAACGGCGTTCAGCAAAATACTACACATAGTCAAAGCAGCAAAATTCGAATTCCCATTTGCAAGGGTCGTGTTCCAATTCACGCCGGCGTGAGAGTTATTTATTTCCTCGAAATCGGCATGGGCGAAGCCATAATAAACGTTTTCGAGTTTGTCATGGAAGCTGTACTTTGGATTAAACTCCAGTGTCAGTATAGACTGTTCCAGAAAGTATAAGCTCACTTTCAAAATAACAAAAAAGTCATGTTTTTTTTAGTTTTAATAATTTTATTTGGCAAATCATATTTGTATTTGCGTTTTATATGATATTTTACTCACGTTTAATCAAAATATTTAATCATAGCCAAGACTCCTAACTTTTCTTCGAATATGACCCATTAGCTTCTGCACAGTGCTACTTCCCACCATTTTGAGCGGTTTTGGCCAATCTTTTTTAAATTTTTGGATGTCGTCCGCTGGTTTTATGAATTTTCGAAGCTTTGCTTTGGTTAACGCCAAAAAATACTCAATTGGCCGTGCCTCCGGGCAGTTCGGCGGATTTATGTATTTCGGCATGAAACAGACATTTTGACTTTTGTACCATTCTAAAGTGTCTTTTGCGTAATAAAATGATGCCAAATCAGGCCAAAACACTACTTGACCTTCGTGCTGCCTGATCATCGGCAATAATCGCTACTGGAGACATTCCTTAACGTATTTCTGAGTGTTTATCGTCTCCGTTGTGATGTACGGATTAGATGTTTTATCACACTCGCATATTGCCTGCCAAACCATAACCTTCTTACCGAATTTTTCGGCAAATATTGCCTTCTCCGTTTAGGGGATGTCTTTGTCTTCACTTACAGTATAGAATTGTGGTCCGGGAAGCGTTTTGTAATCTAGTTCCACATATGTTTCATCGTCCATTATTATACACCCAGGATTTCTACACAATAACGAATCGTAGAGTTTCCGGGCCCGTGGTTTCACGGACGCGGCCTTTTTGGGGTTCCTTTTGGGTTTTTTCTGCTTCCGGTATGTTTTTAGCCCAAGTCTTTCTTTGGCACGCATGATGATTGATCGCAGCAAGCCGTGCTTTGGAAATGACGTGTTTTGCTTTTGCTGCGTTGTTTTCGCGGAAATTAAATTAAAAAAGTATTCTTTCATTCAACTAAAGTAAATGGCGAAATTATAGCTTCTTCGAGTGTTTGCGTAGGACGTTGTAAATGGAATCCCTATCGTAGTGTGTTATGGTCGTGTTCATCGAGATGGATTGTGCGTCGGTAGTTTTTTTTCCCAGTTTTTGTTTTTTAATGTCCCGCTCCCGCATCCAGACGAGCTTTCCAGCATCAGATAAGGAACATTGGTGAGGTCGTTTTATGTTGTCAAAAATATATATTATAAATATATAAAAATATATTAACTATATACACGCCAGGATCAAGAATGTTCATTTTTGATTCTGGAAGTGTGAAAACTCCTCACATATCGATTAGACATGTGAAGATTTTCATGCAGGGCTTATTGTATATGAAGATGACCTCAGAATGTACGTGTATGAACAGGCATTCTTGAAATGGGTCGTTGGATTTTCAATAGAGCTGTCACCTTCAATCTCCAGGGCTAAAAATGTTTGCACATAGTGATCATAATATAAATTGCTGAAATGCAGACATGTTTCTTCCATAAAAGCACTGCCGGTCAGTGGTAAATTGATTGCAAACACACACACACACAAGTCTTTCTTTGGCACGCATGACGTTACTGTGCACGATACTTTATCGTTGTTCCAGAGTAAGACCGCGCATTTTGATAAGTAACACAAAACTGAGCACTTTTTTGATACTATGTCATTCAGAAATGTGCAAACAAAAGGACGCAGCCAAAACATATTGAAATATTTCATTATATTCAAAGTGATTGTTAAAATAAAGTGTGCTTAGACTTCCTGGAACAGTTGTTAGCAGAGGGGAATGATTTCTACAGATTTTGACAATCGGTGTCGGAGCTTGAAGAACGGAACATTTTTGGCCAAATTCTTCGCTAATGAAACATAGATCCAGCAAACGGTTATTTGCGTTCGGAATGCCATTAATTTGTCGAAGTCTGGCGGTAGAATAAGCGTCAAACAAGGAGAGAGAAGCCAGTCTGAACGACAAACAGGAATTGTCTGGATAACGGATGCCGTTAGTAACGATGTTTGATGAAATTGTGCTCAGGTTAGAATCTCCCGCGTTGACGATGTTGTCGCTTGGTCCCATTTGTGACACAATGAAAGAGCGTGCTTTTCTATAAGGCTGATGACCCTAACGCGATCGGGGGGAATATAGACCACACAGATAAACAAAGTCTCAGTTTTAGTGATCTTCAACCATTCGAGATCTGAATGTTTGAGCTCACGGTAAGAAGAACTCCACCACCAGTTTTTGTTGCTGCGCGACGATCGGTCTAACCGGTGAACATACTACGTGTCGCCGAACAGTTGCTTCGATAATGTCTTACATTAAGCCAGGTTTCTGTGAAGGCGTAACTGCGTCACTTTATGCCAACTGGTACCGGCGCGCGAATTGTTGATACCACTAAGTTCTGGTAGTACAGAAAGGCGGTCAATAAGGGGCAGATGATTCGGCAGGCAGCGATCTGAAAGATGAGGCAGCTCAGGCGAGCAACGTCATTAGATGAAGAATACTTGCCGTGGATGGCAGCTTGGAGAGCCCAGTCCCCATTACTAGACCCAGCGCTGGGACGACTTTGACGGCTGCAACTAGCAATTGGAACATCGTTGAGACCGGCAGTGGGCACAGCTGAGCTAGGAGAGTCCAGGGCTCCCATACTGCTTTCTGACGAGCGTCTCAAACCGGTTGAAGTAACGGTCAGTAGCGGACTGGCAGACTTTGATAACGGTGGTTTAGTGGATATAAGTGCAGTAAAATAACACTACAATGTTTAGGCCCAACAACTTGGGCGGTTTATCCCGGTTTATTCAGGTTTAGCCGAATTTAGAAACTGTGGTTGTCATCATCACAAACCACGTGACTCGTTTCGTCAAGGTGTGAGCTACAGAGCGACGCTACCCTACGCCTAACGCCTGAAAAAACTTTTCGGAGAATCACCGACGCAAGAATGACGTCTGAAAACAGCCGCCGCTGGACATCGCCTAGACGCCAGGTTAGATGGATGTGTAGGGCGTGTGAATCAATTCATGAAAAGTTTATGAAATCAGGCTTCTCCAATTATGTAGACGTGACGTCACTTAGCCGCTAGGGTTGTCTAGGCTAATACATATGAATCGAATTTGATAATCGAACAAGAAATTGATAAAAATTTGAAATTCAGTGAATTATTCCTCGAGACTGGTTAAATGAAAAACTTACCCTAAATTAATACTTCGAGTTAAGAATTACTTTCCAGATCTCGGTCGTCGATGGTTGATAGAGTTAAACGAAGTTGTTTAACCATTTTTATCGAATATGAATTGCTGTAATTTAGTTTTGAAGAGTGTCCAATTCGATCGCAATTTTACTCGGAATAATACTGGTTTTGACTAAACGATTGGGTCAGGGTAGAAATCGTTTTTGTTTTAAAACTTTTGGCCTGCTATAAGGAGGCAGTCTCATGCCGGGATATTCAGCAGGGGTAACGGTGCTTTCTCTAAAGTGGCGCCTATGTCACATGTTATTGCTACGTTTAAAACAATCGGTAAAAATAATTTACAGAGATGCCATGTTATTTTTTTATCATTGACAGGAAAATGTTAAAGATCACAGAAAAAATTCAGTACTTTTACCATCACTGGCCTAAAAGAAAAAGTCTGAGTTGGCATTAGGCAACAACTTAATAATAATGATATCAAAGTGTTCACACTATGAATCATATTAATTGGATGTTTTTTCTTCGTCTCGATACTTGTTTTGAAAATCATAACAAAAAGAGTTAATATTTTTTGAAACGCGGTCCTGTGGAAGCGCACTTGTTTGATATATTTTACCAGCACGGTCTCTCAGGCATGATCACAGTATAAAAAAAAGGGGGAAGACAAGAAAATGTAGACCGTCCACTTTACTGTTAGAAATGATATGCAGATCTTTCGGATTTGCCATTCAAATTAGAATGATAATCTAGAAGCTTCACCGACACGTATGAATAGTATATAGGCACCGTTACCAAAGTGCTACTTACCAGTGGCAATCACGATGCAATAGCAGAATAGTAATCCAAGTAATCCTCCTATTCGTGTTTCCATCGTCCTATAGCTGCTACTGCCTCCGGAGACTGGCACGGAACACTTTTTCTATATATATTTGAATGCTCGAACCACCGAAAGAGAGTGACACACGAATACACAAAAAATAAATGTAGCACTGCGTCGATGGTGATCCCTTTTTTACGACCCGAGGCCTTCACCGGATTTCGAACGAGGCTCGTACGTCAGTTGGGAATTTAGAACCGTGGTTGGGGATTTTTTTTTTATTATATTGGTGCCCCTTACTTTTTGCTTCACTTCCGAATCTACTATTTGACGTGGTCGTTATTTTTTCACTAGAGGATGTTGTATGTATTTCTGGTTAGATAATTTATGCACTAAAAACAACTTCTATTTCGCTAGAGGATACCAACTGCCATTCTTCGGATAGATTCAACCGAACCGACCAACCAGCGAATGGTTAAACTCATCAGCAGAGCACGTTTTTTCCATAGTTAGGCCTCAAATTTCTTCCGCAGCAGCTGCATCGCCAACGGCTCTTGCTGGTTGCATGCTGTGCATCTAAGCTTCAATTCAGCCACAACTCATCATTCAAAGCCACTGGAAGGCCCACGGTGAACCGCATGTTGTACACAGGACGAAGTTACTGCAGTTGAAGCGAATAAATTTATATACCACAACTTTTTTTTCAACTCTCAACAAACTATGCCCCTCCCTGGTTCGCTCTAGGGGTATGACATCAACTATATGAATGAAACATAGCAACTAGCGTTGGTGCAAATAATCATTCTCACTCACGGGATGCATATTCTGAAAATTTTGCACAGCGTTCAGCAGGTCGTTGTTTTCACACTAGTTTAATTATTCATCAATCACTTCACTTCACTTCACTTCGCATCGCATCGCATCAGCTCCCGACAGGTTGGAAGCTCAGCAAACAGCAGTAGCGTTCTGCTCCTTGGACTTCTGCAAAAACGAATCAGCAAACTCACCGTTCGATATGATTGGCATAGAAAGTAGCAGCCGAGGATACCTGGGGAAGAAAATCGATTCAATTATTTCGATGAATTCAGCGTGAAATCATAATTGCTTTCAAGCTCCAGTCATGTAAAAATGGAGCGAACGGAAAGTGCAAACATTGACCAAAGGATAAGATTATAGTTTTTTTTTTTAAATCAGAGTCATTAATCTTCCCCTTCTATTGTCAACATTCACATTGGATGTTGTTTTCGCCAGCTCTGAAATTTTTCGTTGATATTTGCACAGCCTTCATTTGCACAGAGTGCCTGACAAAGCATTTCACAGAAATCTGAGAAAAAGGGAGCATACTTGCCGAGTCTCAGCAAACAATGTTTGGTTCTCATTTGTCGAGGTCTCACACCGAAAATATAACTTAGTTATGTTGACGACTGGATAATGTACTTAGGCATCATATCCCAAGTAACAATTTCGGTTCTTCCAGCCGTATAGCACTCCTCCCGGCTTTGTTGATGAAACTACATTCAAAACTGTTTTGTCCACCAACACCTCCTCTATGCATCTTTAAAGCCGAAATGTATACAAAGTGGCCCACTCTACAGACGGTTGTGAAAACATATTAAAACCTTTCTAAGACCATAAAGATTTTGAAAATGTGCTAATGAAAGATTTTATGACCACTTGAGAGCCATCATAAAACCTATTAGCTGCCATCCAAACCAGCATTGGGCCAAATGACCACCGCTGTCAAACTTCACGGCGATATCGTGGTTGGTTTTTGTTGTTCTACTTTGTTCGATTCTCCTCTCTTCTGATTCACTCAACAATAAATAATGGCTAAGAAAAAAGCTCTAGTGTTGCTGGAAATTATGTTTGATAGCAAAATATTCATAACAAATGGAGTTTTTAGTCGCGTAGCATATTCCAAATCATATGCGCATTTAATTTGATGGTGAATATTTGCAAGATAAGAGCCGAAAATTAATGCGCCTCGAAAATTATGCAAGTTTACAGCAACAAAAACAAAACTGAAAGAAATATATTCAATAAATTAATCATGAAAGTCCTGAAAATTGATGGAATTCAATAAGGTTATCTGAAAGAATACCGAAGTTGGAATTTGATCTACAGTTCAATTGTATTACATTTAAAATTTGGTGAATTTATTTATTCACATTTCAATTGTTTCATTTATTCCAATATGGCGTTTGAAAGAAATTAGGGTTTTGCCAAAAAGACAATTTATCTTAGCAATGGCTACTTTAAAACTATCTGGTCATTTGGTGACTTTCCTCAATGTCAATCAGTCGTTTAATGCATTTACTGGAAACAAAATGGTTTTAAAATACTTTTTCAACTGACCACAATAAGATAATATAAATGAGTCCTAAAGAGACATTTCAAAACTGCATTTTAGGAGTTTATAAAGTCAAAATAAAACCTTTGACAGGAGTAAAATGTATTTTAAAAGTTAAGGTTTTAAGATAGTTGTAAAGAAGCCATACAGGTTCTTATAAACTTAATTAAAATTTGAAACCCGTTGGAACCTCTTGCTGTCATAATAAAACTGAATTGATTTCTAGTAGCTTTCATAAAACTTTAATAAAACTTAATAAAGCTGGATGGTTTTGGCAATGTTACTTGAGATGGGTTTATACATTGGAAAATCCAAAACTGTTAGCGTCAAGAAAATGATCACCTTCTGAACTTAATTAACTTATTCATTCTTCGCTCAAATTTGTAAGTTTTTGCGGCAATCCATTGAAGATCTTTCTACGCATCTTCTGAAATACTCAATTGACATTATTCTAGATAGCAAACTTGTGAAAAAACACAAATAAGAGGTCATGTCTTGTAGCTACATTTTACAAACTAAATTCCCTATCACAGATTACACATTGGAGTAATCGAGGCAGGGATGCCAATGTTCCAGTTTAAACTGAATTCTTCCAGTTTTTTTACTAGATCCAGGCAAAAAGTTAAATCTTCAAATCGTCCAGTTTGTCTAACATTTGTCCAGTTTTTCCAGTTACTTTACACAACCCTGTTTGCGAGATTGATTTTCATCCTTTGATTGTTGAACCTTTTCTTAGAATGTGGAAAGATTCCTTTTCTGTTAAAAGATTGCCGTTTGTAGTGTGTTTTATTTTTGTTTTCTCTCCCTTTAAGGGGGGATATACAGTTATACCGAGAAAAAAAAACTCATTTTTGAGAAAAAAAATTCAAGGGGAAGTTTTTACTCCAATCAATTGAAACTTTTATACAATTATAGGTGTATCCATGCAGTAGACAAATTTTTTTTCCAATTTTTTTTCAGTAAAATGGCGGCCGTTAGAGTGCGTTGAAATAGTCGTTGCATTTTGCTTTTCCGGCTCTACTGGTCGCAGTTTTGATCTGAAACCTCCTAACCCAAAAAAATTACATTAATTACATTCACAGTTAGTAGATGAATTAAAAAAAAGTAAAGAAAAATATATTGCATTTTTGGCGTATCTTTTCTGATATAATTTTTTCCGCCATTTTATCACATTTTTTCGTATATAATAATAAAATATAAGAATTATTTTTTATTCACATAGAAGATAATACTATAATAAACACATCCTATAAGTTTCAGCTCAATCGAATAATTAGTTTTCGAGTTTTCACCGGCATAAACTCCGAAAATGCTGTTTTAAGAAAAACGCGTTGAAAGTTTTAATGATCGGTCTGCGCGCGAAGAAGGCGTCTTCGAAAAACTATGAAACGAAACACTTGGAGTTTGAATTTCGAAAAAAGGGTTTCAGGAGCGAATTCTACGGGTAATTTAATAACTTTTGATGCAATAAAAACATATTGAAATTTTTGGTAATTCTAACTGTATATCCCCCCTTAATAGCCCAGACCTGTTTGTTCCATATTAGCCAAGTGTCAAATGAAAGTAATATTTAAACGGTTATGCAAAAAAAAAAAACAATTCGATTAGCTTCATCATGCAGACCATCAACTATCTACACAACTGAGAGCTCGAAAAGAAGTGATCAATAGCGTGAACTGAACTCAAATATTTATTTCTGCCTCACTAATAAATTTAGCGATTGGTAGATACTCATACTGTTTTTTTATTTTTAAGAACTATTTTAAAGTTTTCTTTTATAAAGCACGAGGAACTTTTGTTTTATCCCAGAGAATTTGTTATATTCAAAAACTAAGTATATAACGTTTTTTTTTGCGAATTACAAGTACTACAAGTATCTGATCTGATGAAGTACCATTTTGCTATAACGTGTATATTTTTTTTTCTTTTCTGTAACCACGCCGGGGTCGCTGCAGGACCACCTGAACAAATAGATTGGAATATGCGTCAAATAGTTATTTATTTTGCAGGCTTTTTCTTTATCTCTTTTAGGATCCATTTTTGTCAGTTTTTTGTTTGCTTTCTTCCAGTTTAAAAACAAAAAAATATTGGCTACGTTGAACCGAGGTCTCATATGCTTAGTGAAGCATATAAATAGAGGGCACTTTCGCCATATGCTTCATTCATTTATTCCAGTTCGAACAGTTCACTCTAGCGATAGGAAGTTTGTTTCGCCCTGTTGACCGGTATCGCCCAAGGCAGCACGACATGACGCAGTGTGGCAACTACCTTGCGTTACCTTGCACTCGAAACTTCCACGTGAAATCGCGGTGTGGCAAGTGTGCCGTAGCTTTGTGCCCCGATGGACTAAAGTGCCCCACTGAGGTGCACCAACTATAGCGCAAATCACAAGAGCAGCAATCAAGCCTGCCCCAAACGTGCGGAGTTTTTGGCGATCCAAAATCAAGCATCCATCAAGCCACGGTTTAGATGACGCCGTTCGGCACCTCCGATAAAAAAGGAGAATTTCCCGACGCTTCGGTACCAAGTGCCAAACCTACCGCCTATCCCACTAAATCACTGCCTTACAAACCACCCGTTAGCCTCCGTTCATCATCGATTCGCGGCAGCCACCGCCCACGCCAGCTCCTCCTTCAGGCTGGGGCAATCCGAATGCAGTACCTCCACGCAACCAGTCGTCGAAGGACAGCTCTACGAATCGGAGCAAATGGTCGAGTTCGTACAAGAGCTCTATCGCCAATTACGTTCCTACCGCTCGAAGGAGGAACAGTTAAAAGCCACCACATCCGTGACAATGAAGTTCCTGTACAAGCATAGACCGTAAACGCACCGTCAGTATCCTAAATTGGAATGCTTGTTCCATCCGGAACAAAATCCTTAAGCTCGGTAACTTCCTCAACAGGAAGGATATCGACATCGTCATCATCACGGAGACGCACCTCAAGCCTGAATTTAGCGTCTCCATCCTAGGCTACCGGTGTGTGTGACTTGATCGTTGCGGCTCTGATGGAGGAAGAGTTGTGATCGCCCTGCGCTACAAAATCAACTGCCACATACTTCCGAGCTTCCAGCTGCAGTTTGTCGAAGCCATTGGAGTTGAGGTCGAATATGCCGTCGGCCCTATCACCATCATCAAAGCAAGCCAGTACCGTCAATCAGATATTCCCATCCGGTTGAGCAGATCCGGTGCCCACTCACCAATCGACATCTTTCTCACCAACATGGGGAACAACATCGCCCAGCCGGACGTGCACCCGAAGCTCAGCTGGGCGCCGAAGTTCGCTCCTCGGTCAACGGCATCGAACCAACAGACGGAACTACCATCGCGCCAGATGTGAGAGGTTCCGACAACATGTTGGACCGCAACATCGATTTCGACATGCGCCTTGAGTCCGATGATGACATCGAACGGCAGCTGCAGAGTGTCGAGCAAGCAATCTCCCGAGCCTGAGAACAACATGTCCCAGCGATAGATCAGGTGAGCAACTCTATACCAATTGATAAATCCACTTTAGAATTGTTACAATTGCAAAACGTCACCTGAAGGCAATACCAGCTGGTCTGCCTACCTTAAAAAATCATTATAATCGAGTGACAAAAACGATTAAGGCCAAAATGGTGGACCTTAAAAATAACGATGTTGCTGACATGATCCACTTTCTCCCAGATTGTGCAAAGCCGTTTTGAAAGTTAAATTTTATTTTTTGGAAACTAAAACAAGGCCCATTCAACCGTTGATTCCATAGGATAATAACTCCTGCATCTTGGAGAGGGTGGTTGGGAATCCCTTAACTTGAGATAGGTGAACACTTCGTCAGTTTCCACAATCTCGGACAAAACATCGTCAGTCCACACGAAGCTGCAGTTAGCAAGCTTGCAAAAAACATCCATCTAAGTCCCTATAACTTTCCAGAAGAGTAGAAGATCTCAGCTGATGAATTGTTGACCTTTATCAAAACTTCTAAGAACATTCAGACCCCAGGTTTCTATAACATCTTGAACTGTGAGCTCAAGTAATTGAACCCCAGTTTTACGATCACCTAGCATTGATTTTCAACCTATGCCTGCGACTTAGCTACTTCCTCATCCTAGAGTTATAGACCAATCAGCCTTTTCTCAGGATTATCTAAACTGTTTGAAAAAGTGATCCACCATCGGCTTCTCTACTCAACAACATACTCAGGCGGAACAAGTCTGTAACTAAATGCCATGGCACTTCTCGACAGCGAGCAGGCCTTTGATAACGTATTGGATGATAGCCTGGTGTATAAGCAAAACAGCAAATAGATTCAACAGTCTGTACATGATAAATAATATAATGAATGAATATTACAATGATAAATAAAACAGATAATACATGATAATAATAATTAACCTCAAAGTTTAGGCAATGTAGCTACGAGAAATAAATTGATTTAAAAATATTTTACAAAACTTGGGATATCCATGGATGATTTGTATTTATGTGGCTTATTAAGAATAGTTAACTTTAAATTTCAATGCGCTGTTCCGTTTCCATGCATCGCAATAATGTACAGTTTCGTAGGTACTATGGTGATTTTAATTAAATGAATTTAAGTACAATAATATCAAATCATTTAAAACGTGCAATAATATTATATCACTTAATATCATAACATAAAATAATAAACTGGCGATATAATGTAAAATAATAACAAGAGCAAGCCAGTAAATTATAGTAGAATATATATCCATAAATTAGCTGGTCACCCACTCATCAAAAGACTTCCGCTGTTGCAGCCTCTACAGGACTAAGATCTACCAAGATTAGAATTTGTTCTCACATTAATAGTCAAACAACATAATAAGCGTATGCACAACATATATCTGACATCAATTGTTGACGGACCTGCGCATCCACCACGAACCTCAGACAATGTTTCATAACCACGAGAAAAAAAAAATCAAAAATATTTTACAATATTTGGGACTTCCGTGGATGACCTGAAATTATACTCCGCATAAAGAATAGCATCTCTACAATTTCTGCTACATTGTGCTGCTGGTACAGTGGAAAAACTAATTGATGTAACCACAATGGAATTGACTCTTAGCTTCGGGTCCTGACAAAAAAAAACCCTACTGCGCTACTGAGCAAGGGCTATATCTTAACATGTATGTATAATGTATGAAATACATAAAGAAAATCCAAAATGTTAAACTAAAATACATTTACAAGCACATAACGGTTTAAACATCAGATCCTGAAAATTTAATATGACTTTAAATAATTTACAATGATGATATGACGAAAATAATACTATATTATAATGAAATACTGCGTACAATAGATATAACGATAAAATACAGCCACCCGCGTCTCCCGCTTCTGCGGTGTCAGATGATTGCAATGGCGAAATTTCTTAAGTCCACTATTAACAGTTGCAACAAAATACTTGTTAAACTAAAGAAAACCGATCACCTGTCAGCCCAGCAAAACATCAATACAAAAATCCAAGGCGAAATAAATTTTATATGAGTATGATTACTGCAAAGAACGGATAAATCATTGATAAATCTACAATACTTGGGAATTCTAAGGATGATCTGAAACTAAATATCGCATAAAGAACAGTATATCCAAAACCTCGACTTGCCGCTCCATCTCTCTGGACCGCAACAAACATCCGTAATGAATCCGTAGGGCACCCTAGTGATTCCAATCGATTTAACGAACCATCGAATAATACGGTTATCGGACAATTGCTCAAAAAAATATCGAGTACTAACAATTTCATCATATTATATTTTGAAAATATGCTTCTGATACGAGTTATCGTTCAAATGAATAGCATTGAGTTGAAGTCACGAAAATCTCTCAAATATAGAACTCTAATCCAATCCAAACCGAAGTTACTATTTACAGCACTGGAAAAAGCTAAAGATTCTTTCGAACAAGTGACACACCCAGTTTGCAGCGATTTACTAATAAAATCAGCAAGTTGGTTTGGATGTCATGAAAGCAATCCTGTACTACTTTTGCATATTCGTAATCTACACTACCCGTTTTTCCCCAAAGAGATTAAATAGATTTTGTTCTCTCTTTCATGATTGGGTGGATTTATCATTATTTGCGCAACCAAACGTTTCTTCCGCTACATGGTTTTCTGAATTTTTGTCACGTTTATGCTAATTTTAGTGCAATTAGCACCGCGATTGAGATCTGTAGTTTTGTTTGCTGAAGACGAAAACCTTTGATGCAAACAGTACAATAACGAAAAAACAATTGATAGCAATTGGCAAATCGTCAAGCTCATTTTGCACAGTTTTCCTGAGGTCACGCACACCAGCAGCTCATCAATTGTGAGACGCTTCACACCTCACCTCACGTTCGTTACCTCAGAGCAGCAGCAGCAGCAGCAGCAGCTCAGTAATATATGTAAGACAAGTTTTTTATTTCTCTTTTCGACTTCTGAATGCATTGTAATTTCATTTTATTGTGTTGTGTTTAGCTTTAGTTTTGTATCTGTGTTGTCATTGTTTCAGTAGTCACGCGTTCAAGCTCCCAGGGGTGCTTCATGGATGATTTGTCGGATGATAATGCATTTTCGACATTAAATGTTGAGGTGTCTCATACACGGTGTTCAATAAGTTCGAATACAAATGTTCATCATTGAGTAGGTATGCACCATTTAAATATTCTGTACTGATTTTGATGTCAGCTTGAACTTCATATCTAGACTAACGTATTCGCATGGCGTTGACATTCTATCAGTAGTTGTACGATTGTTACGTGCGATGAAATAGTATCGGGACATCGTCATCAAGCGATTTTTTCTAACGGTATATTTTAGCTGCAGAAACCACATTGGGACAAGCGGAACTTTGTCTACATGACCATAAATATACCAAGAGACGTCCTCGAACGATGACTTTGCGAGAACTGGTCGATCACGTTCGGCGAGGACACCACCGGCCATTAATGTTATGATGGAGGTGATTTGGCGCGAAAAGAAACGCACAACTTGGAAAACGGGTGCTGCCGTCAACATTTTCATCGGGACCGCTCACACCATATTTAGCAAGGACATTGGTTATAAGGCTTACAAAAAAAATCGTTAAGTCCATTGCGTTTCGGAGGCTACCAGAATAAAACGGGAGGATCGATCCAAGATGATCCTCTCTCGGCACCCTGGTCAGATATCCATTCTTTCGGACGGGAAACTTCTCGTGCTGCAGAAGCCGCACAACGTCCAAAATGACCGGGAATGGACGCCAACGATGAACAATATTCCTGAATCCAATATAAACACCCTTCGGTTCCAAAGTGCAGCGTCGATGATGCTTTGGGGGCAGTATGCAAACGTGGTAAGCTCGCATTTTTGTTTATTCAGTAAAACAAACGTCAAAATGAACGCGGCATACAACAAAACTGTCCAGATTATGTGCCGGCACGGACAATTCCTCGCGAAACAGAGAATTCGATAGACGAAAACAGCCAACCTTTTTCAATGGTAGAACTGTCTCTCGCACTTCTATTGTGTGGCAATACGGCTCCAGGGGCTGATAGGATCAAGTTCAACTTGCTGAAGAACCTCACAGACGACGCTAAGAGGCGCATGTTGCACTTGTTTAATCAGTTTCTGTTCCGTGTATGTCGCAGAAATAGCGGCAATACACTTTACTCTAGAAATTGTTGCCTCATTAACACCGGATCATTACTTCATTTCACGGATAGTCTCAGTTCTATAGAGGCTATTCGCTCCTTGAGGCCGGTAAAGCACTCCTCGTATTTTCTCATGAAAATACAGGAGCTTCTAAGTGCTTTATCTTCGCGTTATTTTATCATCACCTTTGTATGGGTCCCATCTCATTGTTCAATTCCGGGCAATGAGAAAGCGGACTCGCTTGGAAAGGTGGGCGCTATGGAAGGCGATATTTGTGATCGACAAATCGCCTTCAACGAATTTTTTCCTATGTTTCGTCAACAGTCACTGTGTCTAGTCAGCTGGCAGTATAAAATGGAGTGAAGAGATTTGAGGCGATGGCAACATTCTACTCATCCTCAAAGGTGTCGATGAAATCATTGGTTTTGGGGTATGGATGCGGGTCGAGACTTCATTCGTGTGATGTCTCGCCTCATGTCCAATAATTATTCTTTGAACGCTCATTTATACCGAGTTGGGCTGAGCGACAGCAATCTCTGTGAGTGTGGACAAGGTTATCAGGGTGCAGATCACGTTATTTGGTCATGTGCTGAGCATCGTGGAGTCAAATCTGAGCTTTATGATTCCTCTTGGTCTCGAGGTAGACAACTGCTCAATGTTTCTCTAGTCGAGTTTTTTAAACTCATGAATGGGTTTTAGACTAACGTCAGCCCTTAATTGTTGTTTGTTTAACCTATATGTAAATTTAATTATTTTTTATCGGTATTTGTGTTCATTTTTCATTTTCTTTGAAAATGTGAAGAAAAGGTCAGTTAGAAGTGAACAATTAAAATTTAAAATACATGTGTTTTTTAAACAATTATTATACTCCCATTCCTGTGTCCCATCCTAACATTTTGTTCCTTTTATCTAACCTTAAGACGACCACGGGTGACCGGTTCTTCCCCATTTTAATTTCATTTTTATGATCTTTGATGTAAATTGGAATAGAAAATATGGCTCTGTAGTGGATTCGATTGAGCCTGAACAAAAAAATAAATTAACAAAACACTATTGGGTGAAACTTCTCAAGGCTAACGCTAACATTGGTTGACTGCTTTATTTCGTATGGCTTATCTACCAGCTCAATGGATTGATTAATTGACAAAATACCATCGACGAAATACATTAAATCGGCATACTATGATTTGTCCTGACTGATCCTATGTGCCATTGGAGGTTATGGTTCAAACACTGAGCCCAGGGGTTAACTGTAAAATGTATGCACCAGAATAAAACGGTAGGATCGATCTAAGATGATCCTTCTCGGCACCCTGGTCAGATATCCATTCTTTCGGACGGAAACTTCTTGTGCTGCAGAAGCCGCACAACGTCCAAAATGACCGGGAATGGACGCCAAAATGACCGGGAATGAACAATATTCCTGAATCCAATATAAACACCCTTCGGTTCCAAAGTGCAGCGTCGATGATGGTTTGGGGGCAGTATGCAAACGTGGTAAGCTCGCATTTTTGTTTATTCAGTAAAACAAACGTCAAAATGAACGCGGCATACAACAAAACTGTCCAGATTATGTGCCGGCACGGACAATTCCTCGCGAAACAGAGAATTCGATAGATGAAAACAGCCATCCTTTTTCAATGGTAGAACTCTCTCTCGCACTTCTATTGTGTGGCAATACGGCTCCAGGGGCTGATAGGATCAAGTTCAACTTGCTGAAGAACCACACAGACGACGCTAAGAGGCGAATGTTGCACTTGTTTAATCAGTTTCTATTCCATGTATGTCGCAGAAATAGCGGCAATACACTTTACTCTAGAAATTGTTGCCTCATTAACACCGGATCAGTACTTCATTTTCACGGCTAGTCTCAGTTCTATAAAGGCTATTCGCTCATTGAGGTCGGTAAAGCACTCCTCGTATTTTCTCATGAAAATACAGGAGCTTCTGAGTGCTATATCTTCGCGTTATTTTATCATCACCTTTGTATAGGTCCCATCTCATTGTTCAATTCCAGGCAATGAGAAAGCGGACTCGCTTGCAAAGGTGGGCGCTATGGAAGGCGATATTTGTGATCGACAAATCGTCTTCAACGAATTTTTTCCTATTTTTCGTCAACAGTCACTCGTGTCGTAGTCACAGCTGGCAGTATAAATGGAGTGAAGGAGATTTGGGGCGATGGCAACATTCTATCATCCCAAAGGTGTCGATGAAATCATTGTTTTGGGGTATGGATGTGGGTCGAGACTTCATTCGTGTGATGTCTCGCCTCATGTCCAATAATTATTCTTTGAACGCTCATTTATACCGAGTTGGGCTGAGCGACAGCAATCTCTGTGAGTGTGGACAAGGTTATCAGGGTGCAGATCACGTTATTTGGTCATGTGCTGAGCATCGTGGAGTCAAATCTGAGCTTTATGATTCCCTTCGGTCTCAAGGTAGACAACCTAATGTTTTGCAGTTTTTTAAACTCATGATTGGGTTCTAGACTAACGTCAGCCCTTAATTGTTGTTTGTTTAACCTATATGTAAATTTTATTATTTTTTATCTGTATTCGTGTTCATTTTTAATTTTCTTTGAAAATGTGAAGAAAAGGTCAGTTAGAAGTGAACAACTAAAATTTAAAATACATGTGTTTTTTTGAATAATAATTAAACTCCCACTCCTGTTTCCCATCCTAACATTTTTTTTCCTTCCCTCTAACCTTAAGACGACCACGGGTGACCGGTTCTTCCCCATTTTAATTTCATTTTCATGATCTTTGATGTAAATTGGAATAGAAAACATGGCTCTGTAAAGTGGATTCGATTGAGCCTGATCAAAAAAATAAATTAAAAAAACACTATTGGGTGAAATTTTTCTAGACTAACGCTAACATTGGTCGACTGCTTTATTTCGTATGGCTTATCTACCAGCTCAGGATTGATTAATTGACCAAAATACCATCGACGAAATTCATTAAATCTGCCTACTATGATTTGTCCTGACTGATCCTATGTGCCATTGGAGGTTATGGTTCAAACACTGAGCCCAGGGGTTAACTGTAAAATGTATGCACACGCCAACGCAGGGAGTCAATTGTGCGTGGTATTTTGCACGTTCCATCCCACCAATCAATACTTTGATATTACCAGAGGTAGTTGTTTATGGTTTCTGTGAAAAATAGCACCGAATTGCCGAAACACAGTGAACACCAAACATGGTTTAACGGAACCCATTCCGATGAATTCAGCATGTTATGCTGGACGTACAAAATACACCTTCCCGGTAGCTCTGTGTTCCCAAAGTGCATTCACTTGAAGCAACAATGTAAGTAAAAGCAGCTCTTCGAATGTCACATATCACATGGAAAATAAGTACCGTTGGACGGAATGCTGTTGTAATCCGCTAAACCATCATGGTCAGTTTATCGAACGGTATCGTTCATAGAGCTTCCCATGCAGGTGCGAAACGGACACACAGTCGTATCGGTTAGGTCCAGTGACAAATAGGCAGCTACATCAGTTTATTACATTCCAACATGACAGCCGTTCGTCAAGCAGTCTGAGTAGAATGGATGACGGTGGACATTCCAACCAGATTGCTTCTCGTTGTCGTTGGATTCACTGTGTCTGCTAAGCCCATAGTAGGTCACCGCTGATGATTAGGATGGAAATAAAGTTAGCATATCATAGGTTTTTTCTCTAACACTTTTCAGTTCATTTATTGTTTGGAAAATATTCTAGAACACATTAGTGAAAGATTGCATAATTAAATAAATTGCTAAATTTCCGTTTAGTTTGGGGCACTATAGACTGTTTCTATAATTATAAATACACTTATGATTAAACGTCAATTCAAAATGCGTGCAGTATTCAACCAACTTTAGGCTGCGTCCTGTTGTATACATCCAAAATGAACTAATGTTGTCATATTTTGCAATTTTTCGCTCAGAAGTTTATAAAAGCGTGGTCTTTCTCCCAAGCAAAGAAAACGGATTGTGCACAAACAGTGTATTGTTTGAGGTCTTTCGATCAGAAAAATGGCTAAGAATGAAGGTGTGAGTGTCGGACCAGTTCAAACCGCATTACGCAAGTATCAACCCTACAATTTACAGAAATATAAGGGACTATTTCAAGCGTCATCCTTCAGCATCAGTCCGAGATGTGGCCAAAGTACTTTGGCGACTAATGTTATGCGTGCCGAGGAAATAATGGGCCTGCCGACTCGTCGGAAGAGAAGCAACCAAAATGAAGCACCAAACAGGCTGAATCTGTGGAACTCATGACTCGAAAACTGTACGACAAACTGCTGACCAAACATTCGGGCTCCGTTATCATGGACGATGAAACCTACATAAAACTTGATTTTAAAACTCTGCTGGGACCACTGTTTCATACCTCGCCGAAGAGAAAGCATGTTACTAGATCAGTGAAAGCCAAATTTCGGCAAGAAGGTAATGGTGTGGCAGGCCATATGCTGATGTGGAACAATATCTCGTCCATTTATTACGACAGACACAATGAATAGTCAAATCTACGCGAAGGAGTGTTTGTAAAAAAGGTTGCTACCATTGATCAAACAGCATAACAAGCTACAATCTTTTGGCCTGATCTTGCTTCCTGCCATTACTCTAAATATGCACTAGAGTGATACAAAGAAAACAATGTCGTATTTGTATCAAAGGTGATAAATCCATCAAACTGCCCCGAGATTCGTCCTATCGAAATTTTCTAGGCTTTGATGAAGACGAAGCTGACAAAACACATGAAACCAGCGAAAAGTGTTGAAAAATTTAAGAAATATTGGCTAAAAGTGTTGATAATGGTAGAAGAAAGCACTGTGCAGAAGCTTATGAGTAGTGTTAAGAGAAAAATTAGAGAACTCACCTACCCCAAGAAAAATCAAGCAAAATTAAATGAAGATGACAAAAAACATTGTTATTTTCTAAGTTTGAGAATAAAATAATTATAAATCACAGCATGGTATTTTTATTAGATTTAGAGAGAGAGAGTCTTATATTTCAAAGAAAGTGTATTTTTATTTTTCGGCACTGTCTATAAGATAATGTCAGCAAGAAAATGAGCCCAATTGTATATTTCATTACAACAGAGTTAAAAATTCAGTGAAAACAGTGGATTGAGGTGTTCGTACTTCTTTCTGTAAAATTCTTGAATTTTCTGTGGTACATCTGCCATCAGTTTTAATTTTTTTTTATTTTCACGGAGACAATTCAACATCTTTTTGATCTCATATGCGTCCTGCTAAGCCAGTTTTCGCTTAACCAGAGACCAGTATTATTCTATCGGGCGAAGTTCTGCACAGTTAAGCTGATTGGCTATGTTTGACACGTATGTGACCTCTTGTGCCTTATAACATTCCAGGACGGATTTCGCTAAGTGACAAGTAGCAAAATAAACCCAAAACAGAGCTGGAGTATCTTCTGATGAACGGTAGCAATTGCTTTTTCTTTTTCGTACACATCCTTGTTGACAGTGCCGATAGAGACGAAACTTTTGGATTTTCGACCAGAATTACAGTTAAAGCCCGATTCAATGCAAATTTGGAGGCATTCAGGTGATCATAACTCAAGAATTAAGCAACATATACGGTTGATCGACACGTCAAAAAAAAGGGTATATGTTCAGCTTCAAACGATATAAAACTAGTAATTACATTTCCCCGTTTCGAACGAACTGTCGAACATTACTTATGAGCGATACCATCATGATCTGCACGGTCTCTGGTAACACTGTACCGGCGAACTTATTCCACTTCAAACGCATTCGTTGTGCATTTGTTACTTCTTTACCGCATCCACGCAAGTTTTTGCTTGACAATTGCCCAATATTTTTCAATCAGTCTGAACTCAGGGCAATTCGGAGGATTGATCTTTTTGGCGACGAAATTCACATTGTTTGCAGCATACCATTCTAGTACCTCCTTAGAGTAGTGGCAGCTGGCTAGATCCGGTCAAAACATAATGTTGGACTTGTGTTGCCGAATGTAGGGTAAAATCCGCTTTTTCAGACACTCTTTAATGTAAACCTTCGACGTCTTTGTGTGAAATGTGATAAAAGCCTTGGTTTTAGGCCACAACTGTAGATTCCTCGCCGAATCATTAGTTTCAGAGCAAACTTATCAGCATAAACAAATTTATGCCTCGATAAGATATCCCTACGACCAGTTGCCAGGTAATATTTTCGTCCGGGGATTTGTTTTTAATCCATTTTGACATATGTTTCGTAATCCATTAAAATAGAGCCATCAAATTTCGTCAAAATTCGTTCGTATAACAATCGTGCTCACTTTTTAGCCACTAAACTTTGTTTCAGGGAGCGATTCGGATGTTTTCTGGCACAACAATACTTATATCCTTCTCTTGAAAGGATGTTACGAACGTCGGAAAAGTTGCAATCGTATTTCTTTGGCAAATCATGTATGGAGACACCAGGGTTGCCGTTCACGTACCTCAACACCTTTCCCCTCAGCTCTTTGTCCTTAGTGCCACTTTTATGATAGATGCCCTGTGCTCTATCCAAACTCAGAGTATCCTTGTAACGTTTGAGTATTAGACATATCGTTGACTTTGGGAATTTTAACACTTTTGCTATTTTTGAGGCAGACCACGAAGGATTCTCTAAGTGTTTGTACACAATTAATTTTCTTTTCTCTAGTTCAATGATCCGTTATTTCGACCATGGCAACAGTAAATTAAAATGTATAAATGTTATGTAGAAGGAGATGTTCGCTCATCACCATGAGGCACCAATAGTGAACATTAATGTTTTTGGCTAGAATGAAAGATGTAAGAGAAAGTGGATCAGGATCAGGACGTCAATTTTGCCATACGCAAACATGGATGTTCGAATACATACCCTTTTGCTCAATTTCAAAAAACATCTGTTTGATTTCCTACCTGCCGCACACTGACGGAACTTTCAACACATTCTCTTCATATCTTTCATTCTAGCCAAAAACATTAATGTTCACTCTTTGTGCCTCATGGTGATGAGCGAACATCTCCTTTCACATCATAATCGTTACTCCACGCACGGAGAATACATAACATAACAATTAATGTATGTATAAATGTTAGTTTTGTAAAATTTCAATAGATTCAACCAACTTTTTCAGGGTATCTCAAATCAAGATGTTGGTGAATTGCTGCAAACTATCGCTGAAAATGAACATTAATATATACACCATTACATAAATAGTTCATGGGAATAGGAGGGACCGTCATGGCACCCGATTGAAGCACTCTGAATGGGAAGAGTGGGAATGTCAACTCCCCTTTGCTAACAGTTTGTGAATAGAGGGCGGGCTCTTCTCCCCGCTCATTGGGGCATCCTCATGTTAGATAGCTCGCTCTTTTAACCAATTGTTCAATCTAGTCGTTGGAAGGAGATTCTTTATATCCCCCCTTTTTGGCCCTTCATACAATGGCATGATTAGGATAATCATTGGTTACTAAAGCTTGATCAAGTCTAACAGAAAGGGGAGCCTATTGCTGTCGGACTTAGTTTCCGTGCTACAATGGGTGGCAGTACATATCATACAAATCCTACACAAACCCCCCTCTATGTTTCTTCCAAGTTTCTTGGAACCGAACCAGCTGTGGCTGCAAGGCTCCTCAATAAAGATAAATTAATCAATCAATGTTTCTTCCAAGTCAAAATTTGGACTGAATGGCCTACTCTGTTAACGGTTGTGAAAACAAGTGAATAAAACCATTTTAAGACCGTAAATATTATGAAAATGTTCTTATGAGATATTTTATGGCCACTTGAGAACCTGAATAAAACCTATTGGCTTCCATGAATACCACCATACAGCCAAATGGCCACAGCTGTTAAATTTCACTGCTATATCGTGGTTAGTTTTTTGTTTTGCTTTGTTCTCTGCTTTTCTGATTTATTTAGCAGTAAATAATATCTAGGATAGAAGTTCTAATGTTGCGGAAAATTTGGTTAGATAGCAAAATAACCAAAACAAATTGAGATTTTTTACAGTTCATCATGCGCATTTAATTTTATAATGAATATTGGCACGATACGAGCCGAACATTAATGCATCCCTGAAATTTATGGAATCCAATAAGGTAATGTTAAAGTTTGTTGAAATTATTCTCCGTTTTACTGTTCATTTTTATTACATTTAAACTTTGGTGCATTTATTCTTGCACAGATTAATTATGTTTTATATTTCAAAATGGCGATTGGAAAAAATCACAGTTTTGCCAAAACACCAATTTATTTACGCTCCGATTTTCCGTTTAATGCATTTTATGGAGGCAAATTGGGTTTAAAGGCATTTTCAGCTGACCATTATAGGATAATATGAATGAGCCCTATGACGGCATATCAAAACAGCATTTTGCGAGTTCATGAATTCGAAATAAAACCTTTGATACGAGTAAATGAAATTTGAGAAAAGAGAGTTTTGAGATCGTTGTAAACAAGCTTCTCATAGGTCTGACTAAAATATGAAACCAATTGGCAACTCTTGATGCCAGAATAAAACCAAATTCATTTCTAGCGGCTTTCATAAAACTTTAATAAAACTTTATGTAGCTGGATGGTTTTGGCAGTATTACTTGGGGTCCGCTTAAATGCTTTCACGACACGCTTGTGATCCTGATCTATAATAGAACACCCATTCTGACCGCATTTCTCCTTCCGTTCGATGCTCAGAAATTCGTAGTAACGTTTAATCACACGACTAACCGGTGACTGCCCGATTCCGAAATGTTTTCCGAAGGCCCGATGAAAGAGTTCAAGCAGAACAATGCATTAGGTCCTAAGTAACATTGAGAGATTCTTTGTATTGTATTGAAGTATTGAATCCTTAATAACACTTTGTATTACCGTATTGTGTGTTGAAAATACTTGAACACGTTATAACATAGCCGTTGGAATGCAAAGAGAAAGTCGACGAAGAGAGTCTCTCAATGTTTCTTAGGACCTAATGCAGTGTTCAGCTTGAGTTGATGATTTTCCAGGTGCTTGTGCAAAATCAATTCGGGAAGTTGCTTTTCGGGTGCTGCCATTTTTTCCAATTTTCGAAAAACTGACAGCGATAAAAATACAACACAAAAAACACTCTAAACTACTTCTATCAAAATTTTCAAGTGAAAATACTCATAATTTCTACAGCGTTTTTTTCCGTGATGCAATATGATGTAGGATATTCTTTTTATAAGCAGCAGTCAATTACACTTCTTTTTGTAACTCATAGAGCAATTGAGCTGGAAACAATACATAATAACTAGAAATGAGAAGAAAAATCAGTATTTTCCATATAATACCAACTACCTTTGCTTATCTTGACAGATAAGCGTATTTCGTCTACAATGTGCAGACTTCTTCAGTATCGTGTACTAATAACTCGAATTAATACACGACACTGAAAAAGTCTGGACATTGTAGACGAAATACGCGTATCTGCCAAGATGAACAATAAAGGTAGTTGGAATTAAATGGAAAATACTAAAGGTTATACACTCAGTAGCAAAAAAAAGCCGAATAAAATTTTGCTTCCAAAAATCGCGTTGTTCAACTTTCTGTTACTTTGTCAATTATCAATATTTTTGGCTGAAAATTTGAGAATTTTATAATCAATGCATAGACCCTTTGTGACCAAAATTTCATGTGGATAAAATTTACGAATTTGGAGTTATCATAACATATGTGAAAAAAGTCATTTTTGGACATAGCAATTTCAAAAATCCGTATTTCTGTGAAAAATTTAGGTAGCATTTTAAAAATTTCTCCATACCTTAAAAAAGTATAGCAAATAATGTGGACAAAATTTGAACTATTTCCATCAAGTGGTTTGGACTACAGCTGACGTCAAAGTTGATGCACCAAAATGGGCATTTCTCTTTTCACCCGATACAAACCTTTCTGAAATATCGGTGCAAAAAGAAAGCCGAGGTGAATTCATTTTATTAATACACATGATTTGTTACGCGTGAAATATCCCAAATAACTAGTGTAACCCACGAAAAACTTTGAAAATATGGCATTCAGTATGAATTGGTTTGTGAAAACTACGTATACAGTGTTACACAGTATTATTAATAAAATTCACCTCGGCTTTTTTTGGACCGATATTTCAGCAAGGTCAGCATCGGGTGAAAAAGGGAAATGCGCATGTTGGTGCGTCAACTTTGACGTCAGCTGTAGTGCAAACCACTTAATGGAAACAGTTCAAATTTTGTCCACATTATTTGCTATACTTTTTTAAGCCATGGAGAAATTTTTAACATGCTACCTAAATTTTTCACTGAAATACGGATTTTTGAAATTGCTTTGTCCAAAAATGACTTTTTTCACATATGTTATGATAACTTCAAATTCATAAACTTCATGAACGTGAAATTTTTAACACATTAGTTTTATACACTGTTTATAATGCTTGTTAAATTTTCAGACAAAAATATTGATAATTGACAAAGTTACAGGAGGTTAAACATGGAGTTTTTTTAAAACAAAATTTTGCTCGGCTTTTTTTTGCTACTGAGTGTACGGAATCAAATTGCACCACTTTTAAATGGCTGTTACTGGCTGTTAGTGGCATGAGTTTAATGTGTATTTGTTTACGCTGTGTAAGTAGCTGATGTTCAATATTTACGAAGATGGAGTCGGAAGAACAGCAGCAGCGCAAAGAAATTTTGCGGACGTACCTCGAAAGTTTGGATCTTTTTCATCGTGTCATCAACAGGAAGCTGGGGATGGTACATTCTACAGTGTCTCGTGTTTTAAACCGGTACCACGAACGTTCGACCATCGATCGGATAGAAAAAAGTGGCAAAAATGGATCTCCGTATAGTTTTAAGGATCACAAGCGGGTAGTTCAAGCTTTAACGAGGAATCCCAACAGTTCAGTTCTAAATGTGGCGAAGAAACTGAATCCAACCAAAACTTTCGTGCTAGATGCGAAAAAACGTGAACGCCTACACACGTAAAAAGAACACGTGCACGGAAGCTCTACACCCAGATGTTTACGAGACCACATTGCCTCTTTATGGATGATGAGACATATGTAAAAGCAGACTTCCGGCAGCTTCCAGGGCTTCTGTTTTTCACTGTTCATCATAAATTCGATGTCACTGAGGACGTTAGAAAGCAGAAGATATCAAAATTTGCCAAAAAATATATAATTTGGCCAGTAATTTGCTCGTGTGGAAAGCGGAGTAACCCATTCGTGACAACTGGAACGGTCAATGGACAGGTGTGTCTACAGGAATGCCTCCAAAAGCGTCTACTTCCTCTTCTGAGGCCACATGATGGTCCTACGATTTTCTGGCCGGATTTAGCCTCGTGCCAATACTCGAAAGAGGTTTTGGAGTCAATTACAAGCTAAGGAGGTCAATTTCGTGCCGAATCATCTCAACCCCTGAACGCACAGGAACTGCGGCCAATTGAAAAGTACTGGGCCATCATGCAGCACGCACTTTGGAATCATCTTAAGGAAGTGAAATCAGAGGAAAATATGAAGAAAAAATGGATTGCCGCGCAAAATAAAAGTTGGTCGCATTTATAACGTGTGCACATCTAGGGTGGAATACTAGAGCATATCGGTTCAATTTGGCAAATTTAGGTCATTAAAAAACTGTAACGGCAAGTCATTCAAATAAATAAAAATTGATGAAATCGAAAATCTCACTAAAGTGTAGAACTATAAATTTACGAATAACGGCTCAACTGCTCAAGAATAAGTATATCATCATGATGAACAAGGTTGCGGCTTATCATTTATGACTTATCCATATTCATTTGCCGATAGCTCATCTCAGAAGCACAATTTCGAAATATGATGTATGATGAACTTATGGTGCTTGAGTAGACCTACATTTTTATCTAACTATGTAAGCTATGTACTGCTCTATATCTTATATCTGAGGAATAAGAGCGTATATTCGCAGTGATCTTCGCGATGATATTCGCGGTGAAGATCACGCGAGGATCACCGTGAAGATCACAGTGAATATACGCTCTCATGTCGAAGATATAGGAGTTAGAGCAATGTACTGTTAGACAAAGTTGTAGGTCTACTCATGCACTACAAGTTCATCATACATCATGTTTTGAAATCGACCCTCTGAAAGGAGATATTGGCAAATGAATATGCCTGAGTCAAAAATGATAAGCCGCAACCCTGATGATGAACTCAAGTTTTTGTCGATTATCGCTAAATCAATTTTTGTCGTCGATCAGTACGGACGCTTTTTTAATTAGCTCTAAATACGATAAATTTGCCGCACGCGATTCGTTTACTTAATTTTGTCTGATTCAGCTTTGTTTGTTTTCTTCTTTCGTAAATATCATGGACTGTGAAATTTGTGCTATCGACACCTCTGTCGATTCAGTTATGTGGTCGTGTGTAGGGTGCCAGCGGAAATATCATCCGGCATGCATTGGTGTGACTGTCCAGCGGGGCTCACTACGGAGGAAGGACAGGAAGGTGGTGGACGTAAACTCATACGTACTACCGTGCTGCTACTCTTGTCAAGAATTTTTACACGCAAAGTTAGAATTCAATGCCCTCGTCGAGCAGCAAAAACTTCTTGAGAAGCAATTAAATGCTAATACAGAGGTAATGCATCGATTTGCACTACATCAAGAAAAGCGGAGCATGGTCCAGGAAGCAATTGAAGGCCTAGAAATATCACTCACGAGCATAAAACATGATCTGGCCTTAATAAACAAAGGAAGTAGTCTATCTGGCAGTGTCGTTGCCATTAAAAATCACGTTACTTCGTTATTTGACACGTCGATGTCAGCAACGAAGGAAAATGTGCATACATCGATAAAAGCGTTGACTTCAGAATTATCAACTGACCTGCGCAATATAAACAATGAAATTAGTCAACTAAATCAATTGTCTTTAGATACAGCGGCTAGCTGCAATATGCATGCGAATTCTATGCTCGGGCTAGATATTATAGACGAACTAAAATCCTTATCGGCAAACATATCATCATCACGGATTATTGTCCCTTTGCCTCCGCCAGACGATTCGTACCCCAGCTTGGAAACTGAACTAAGCGACAACTCTGGGTGGCGCCTACTCGGTACCAGGAAGGTATGGAGGGCAGACTGGACCGACTATGATGAGCGTAAACTACGTCGCCTAAAGCAACAAAAACTTGCCGACAAAGCGGCAAAACGCAGAAAGCAACAAAAAATAACAAAAATCAACTACAACTCTAACCAACATAATCCATGCGTGAACAACGTTCACTTCAACGCCAACAACATAAATCGATACAACACGTTGGAAAAACCCATCAATGCTGATGATTCCAACAACGCCAACTACAACAACTCTAGCTATCTCAACTTCAGAAACCAGAACAGTTTAAATATCCTTCCGACTGATCGAGAGCTTCTCGCATCAGCAAGAGATCGTTTCTCCAAACCACCGGGTAATTATGTACCGCAGATTCAATTTACAAAAGGGAAACCTTAAATCCGTATCCAACGAGCGTCCCTTCAAACTTATCTTGTATGGCCCATGCGAGCTCATCGACATCGTGTGAGGCGTGTACAAGTGAGACATACGTGTTTTCGCCGAAACTGACGCCCTCTTCAGAGGAAGACTTCATAGATTTGACGCGTTTATTTGAGGAAGCTGATCCACATGAGGTAATTCCTCATTCTTCAAGTGAGTCTTGTGTGTATAATAAAATAGAATTAACTGAAACAATAGTTTATTGTCAAAATTTTAATCGTATGCGCAGTGCACAAAAAATTAACGAAGTTCGGAATAAAATTAACGGTTGTCTATACGATATCATATTAGGAACTGAAACAAGTTGGTCTGATGAAATCAAAAGTGAGGAAGTTTTCGGTAGCAAATTTAATGTATTCAGATGTGACCGTGACTTGACATTATCAGAGAAAAAATCCGGTGGTGGTGTGCTTATTGCCGTCAATGCAAACCTCCAAGCCGAAATAATCCCTAGTGAAAAACATAAAGAATTTGAAGACGTGTGGGTAAAAGTAACGATGAATGGCGAACTTCATCTTTTTGTATCTGTTTACTTTCCTCCACATACGGCTAAAAAAGCTTCATATGACAAATTTTTAAACATCGCGGAATCTAGATTTCAAGTTTTGGAGCCTCAAACCAAGGTTCACATCTATGGAGATTTTAACCAGAAAACAGTTGATTTTATTCACGATAAGGATAACGAATCCTTACTGCTTCCAATTATAGGTGAAAATGAAACTTTACAACTTATCTTTGATAAAATCAGCCACCTAGGACTTCATCAAATTAATCATGTTCGGAACCAGCTTGACTGCTATTTAGATTTTGTTTTTACTAATTGTACTGAAGATTTTAGCATTGACGAAGCTTTAGACCCACTATGGAAGAATGAAAAATTTCATACTGCTATCGAATATTCATTATTCTCAGATTCTCATAGGCAACGTCCAGAAGATACTGATTATGAACTTGTTTACGATTTCAAAAACATAAACTATACTGAAATTAACAGAAAACTAACAAATATAGATTGGCAGAACCTTTTAAAAAATGAAAAAGACATGAACAAGGCCGTTGACATATTTTGTAACAATCTATATGCAATTATTGACGATTACGTTCCAAAGAAAAAGAAGAGAATACTAACAAACTATAAGCAACCGATATGGTATACACGTGAAATCAAAAATCTCAAAAACAGAAAACAAAAAGCTCACAAAGCATACAAAAAAATCAAAAGTTTACCAAATTTAGATAAATACATAGATATTTGTAGAGCACTTGATGCAGAAATATCATCAGCATACGAAAGGTACAATACAAGAGTAGAAAATAATATAAAATCCGATCCAAAGGCGTTCTTTAACTTCACGAAGGAAACAATGAAAACGTGTAACTTTCCTTCCGCATGCAGTTTGAAGAGTTTGATGGTTCTGAAAGCGGAGACATTTGTAATCAGTTTGCACGCTTTTTCCAAAATATTTATAAGAAATCCAACGATATTCTTGACCTCAACTATTTTTCCTATCTACCTGAGCATCAAAATGACGTATCAGTTGAAAACATCACTGTTCAAGAAATTTTAATGGCACTTAAAGGCCTTGATGCTGGAAAAGGACCTGGTCCAGATGGGATACCTCAGTACTATTGAAAGAACTAGCAACTTCTTTTGTTAAACCCCTGTTTTGGCTCTTTAATCTATCACTTCAATCAGGAGACTTTCCACTATTCTGGAAAAAATCATTTTTAATACCTGTCTTTAAATCTGGCAAACGATCAGACATTAAAAATTATAGAGGAATCGCTAATCATTTCAAGCATTCCTAAAATGTTTGAAGCGATTGTAAATCAAAAATTATTCAACCAGGTAAAAATCGGATTTCGAATAATCAACATGGTTTTTTCAAAGGCAGATCAACATCTACTAATCTATTGGAATTTGTAGAATTTTCTTTAGGTGCAATGGATAGAGGAAATTTTGTGGAAGCTTTATATACTGACTTCAGCAAAGCGTTTGATAGAGTTGACATTCCATTGCTACTTTTCAAACTTAAGCGAGTAGGTTTAACCAGGACACTATTAAAGTGGATCGAATCTTATCTGACAGATAGAACACAGGAGGTACGTTTCAAAGGAAAGATCTCTAGATCAGTTAATGTTACCTCAGGAGTTCCACAGGGATCTCATTTAGGTCCTCTTTTATTTATTCTTTTTGTTGATGATGTTAATCTTGTATTAAATCATCTTAACGTTATTATCTATGCTGATGATATGAAACTGTATATGGAAATCTGTAGTGAGTTAGATTTGCAACATTTTCAGAGTGAAATTGATGTCTTCTACAAATGGTGTGCTAAAAGTCTGCTTGATATTAATATAAAAAAGTGTAACATCATATCATATTCAAGAAAACTTACTCAACATGATTTCACGTATAATCTAGGAAATCAGTTAATTGAAAGATGCAATAAAATTAGAGACTTAGGAGTGATTCTTGATTCTAAACTGACCTTTGTAGATCATTTTAATGCAACAATTCTCAAAGCAAATAATATGTTAGGATTCATCAAAAGGTTCAGTTATCATTTTAAGGATCCATATACTATCAAAACACTTTATGTAACGTACGTAAGATCCATTCTCGAATATTGCTCTGTTGTTTGGGCTCCATACCAAGAAACATACATTAGTCGTATTGAATCTGTACAGAAACAATTTTTGTTATTTGCTCTTAGAAAACTAGGCTGGAATTCATTTCCTATTCCCTCGTATGAGTCTCGTTGCATGTTAATTGATATTGAATCACTGAAGAAAAAGACGAGAAATTGCTATGATCTGTTTTGTTAATAATGTTATCTCGCAGCGTATAAATTCGGCAAACCTTTTAGAAAGTTTGAACTTTTATGCACCATCACGCATTTTAAGAATCAGAAATCTATTTCATGTAAGGCCTCAGAGAACAATTTATGCTAGCAATAGACCAATGAACAGAATGATGAACATATATAATGAATATTGTGAAATAATCGATTTTACTATGCCTAAAGCGGCAATAAGAAAAAAATTGACTGCAAGAGTTATACCTCATAGATACTAACTTTATACAAATGTAAATATAAATGAATAAATGTAAATGTATATGTAGTCTACAATGATGATTGACGAAATAAATAAATAAATAAATAAATAAATGTATGATATATTCAGTACATAGGCCGAATGAAGAAGCTTTACCTTTACATCCCGTAACCCTATATTGTTTTCCACATTTTTGTTATTAGTAATTTTTACACGGCCGTTTTTACGCGGTTTTCTTGAAAAACAATATAATACACAAAGTTTTTTTTTTTTTGCACGGGGATACGCTCACTTTTAGTATGGAACCGTATAAAAAAGACTAAATTGATCTGATAAATTAACATGCTTAAACATTTTATATTGATCCGATTTTGTTTGTATGCGTTTCCTTTCCATGCAGTGGTCAAAAGACAGTTTTTAAAGTTTTGAGTATTTACACCAAAAATTGTGATTTTTTTTTAAACTGTCATATGATTACTTTTGCCTACTAGTCGTAAATACGAGATTCGAATTAGGTCGATAAATTGTACCGTTTTGGAGTTATCACTGAAAACAAACCGTGTGAAAAAAACTTAGTGCATTTTCACATGATATTTAAACCCCGTGTAAAAAAAACAACAAAAGGAATTCGCGTATAAGACCAATCAAACAGGCAACACTGGGCAACACTGAATCTGCCACAATACATTGAATTGCATTATCGTACTCGTCACGCCAAGCTTAACGTTAAAAAACGAAGCATTACTTTGGAAGGTATGCCGTAAGGGGTGATTCAAAAATGACGTCTACTCTTTAGGAGGGGGGGAGATGGGTATCAAATTTATGACAATATGTGAAAGGGGAGGGAGGGGGGTTATAAAAATGTGACATCCAACAATTTCGTATTAGCTAATCTAAATATATCAGCGTTAATACGAAAACAAAGGCGTCGAAAAGTTTAAGTTTAGGGTAAATGAAAATACACATTTTACTTTGTTGTGTGAGTGCAAAACATTATTTACTGTTGTCATACATGTTCTTATCGTCAATGAGCACAAACAGCACGAGCTGTGCTTCATTTTTAAATTTCGTCGAAGTTTGGTTTTATTTAAAATCCTAATGTATTCATATTTGGTGGCGTTGAAATTTAATTTGATTCAAACGCTGGTCGATGCATTTTGTCGTGCAAACCCGCTGCACAATTAACAAGCCAACCATGGTGTGTGAATACTGGCGAGATATAAAAAACGAATCCTATTGAGAAGAACTATTCAAATCGAAAATTTTCACCTTGAAAACGGAAGCTACGAAACCGAAAGATACACTGAAGGTTTTTTTAAGCCAGCAGACCTTCTGTTGCGAAAGGAGGGGTTGTTAAAAAATGTTCCAAACATACCACCGGTTGAAGGAACTCCAGCCTTTCAGTTCTTCACAAGCTCTTCCGGATTCGGACAAAAAAGTTCCCTTTTATTTTGCATGTCCTAAATAGGATGCAATTTCCAAAGAATTGGATACTATTAATTCCGAGATTTCCAGCCTGCTGATTAGAGAACGAAATGACATGCTTTCGGGTATACAGAAAATACGCTGTCTGACCTGATCAACCGCAGGAAAGCGCTAAATATGGCCCTAGAGAAGAAGAAATCAAATCAGCAACGTCAAAAGACAAGCAGATTGAACCGAAGGAAGATTCTTGAGGAAGAATTTGAAACAAACGCTCATCTTACCAAGCGTCTCAAGATACGGCCTGATAAAGGACGACCTTCGATAGAGAGTAACCAAGCATATAGATCTGTTCCAGAAGGTAAAAGCACACTGTCAAAATAACAAACAAGTCATGTTTATTTTTAAGTTTTAATAATTTTATTGTGTTTTAAATGATATTTTACTCACGTTTAATCAAAATATTTAATCTTCAGCCAAGACTCTAACTTTTCCTCGAACATGACCCATTAGCTTCTGCACAGGTGGTAATTCCCACCATGTTGACCACTTTTCGACCAATCTTATTTAAATGTTTGGATTGTCGTCCTGCAAGAAATGTGCGATGACGTTAAGAATTTGGAGTAACATGAACATCTTTTATAGCAACAACAGCATTGTTAAAAATAAATACGTACGCGACCAAACTTTTCAGTTGGCAAATTCTATTTTTAAAGCAACAAAAATATCATAAACTCTTGAAATCTTGATTTTATAGAATATGGAAGCACATTGCTTCAGAAGAACTGGTACTTAAAAGTTTATAAGGAATCGAAAAGTGCTTGAAATTTTCTTGGCAATAAAAATCTTGATCTAGATTAAGTGTTGCACATAATTTCAACGTTGAGAGAAACAGTCAGGAACTTTGAATAAAGCACCATCTTTTGCGAAAAAAATCAATCAATTTATTATCAACAAGAAACTTTGATTCCAGTCTTGTATGGAAATTTCAAAATAGGGTGTTCTCTCTTTTTTTAGAATATGAACAAATTTATGAAATTTTTTAAAAATTTTGCTAACTGTGATTTAAAAACTAATTCAGAACTGATCGTCTTAGGAAAACATTCTTGTGGTGGAAAGTGCTCTAAATGATCTCAACAAACTGCAAAACTATGCAATGGCAAATTTTTGACACAAAAGTTTCTAGGGCTCAGGAAAATCGAAAAATAACATCGTCTATACCAAAATTGCCCACAAAATTGAAATATTGATTTCTTGAAACCCATGTCAAGGTGGGATCATTTCTTGATCTCCCGGTATGATAATTTCAGTGGAATTTCCCAGACTGTTCAAGGTAAATCTCGTAAATCCTCGATATATTTCAAAAACAAAAAAACTCACCGCTCTCAAATTATATGCTACTAAAAATAAAATTTTTCAATCAAAAACAATTATTTCTGTTGAAATATTCATGATTCCATTTCTTTTTCACTTTCTGATCATATTCTTTTTGGGACTTATGAGTAATATCAAGATTTTTCAGAACTTTTTTCTACGAGTCATGATGTTTTGCGCATCTTCTCTACAAGAAAAATTATGTATATTTCCATTGAATTTTCCATATCTCGAGAATGGATAAACATCTAATATCGATAGATCAAAATTTTCAATCGCAAAAAGTTGGTTTGAATTTGGTTTGAGTTTTTCTGGTTGTTTCGATCAATTTTCCTTAACCGTGAAATAATGTTGTGTAAATGATCTTTCAAGATCTTTTTTTCTATTGATTAGAAAATTTCAAGCACTTTTTACAACTCAATTTATGTTTTACAAAGTTTGCACTGCAAACTTAAATTATTCACCTGAGCTGAATCATCAGTCACGGTGAACTGGATTTTGCCCGATTATGGGGTAACTTTTGCTCAAAAATCTGTTACTTATGCACAAAAGTCAGGAAAAAAAACCGATTTCCACATTAGACCCGGGGTTATCTCATAGATATGTAAGTGCATTTTAGAGTGTGGTTCATGAGAATTTTTAAAATAAGTAATCTAGTTAGTTCGATGGTTGTAAAAATGTTAATGTAAACCACTTATACCGATTTGATCTAGAGAGAAAGCTACGAATCAGCATCTATATAAATAAAAATGAGTTGGGGTTTCCTTTGTCAGGATTTAACTCGCGAGCGGAAGGACCGATCGGCGTGAAATTTTGTATGCAGATATTTTTAGGGGCTGGAGAATAATCTTATGATGGTTTGAGACCCCTCCCTTCACTGGAAAGGGGGGCTCCCATACAAATGAAACACAAATTTCTACACAACTCGAGAACTAATCAAGCAAAAGAAACCAAATTTAGCATGTGTGAGTTTTTGAAGGCAAAAAAGGTTTTTATGGTAGCTTGAGAACCCTCCCCGTCATAAAAGGTGTTTCTACGGTGGTTTGAGACCCCAAATTTAGCATGTGTGAGGTTTTAAAGGTTAGAAAGGTTTCTATGATGGTTTCAGATTCCTCTTCGTCCTGAAAAAGAGCGCTCCTATACAAATGAAATACAATATTCTGTATACCTCGAGAACTAATCAAGAAAATGGAACCAAATTTGGCATA